>APFE030824671.1:144840-189544 GCA_000404065.3 Pinus taeda | reverse complement strand
TTTCCTGTTCATCTCCTTCATAGCTCATGACAATTTTGTCCCATATCTCTTTTGCGGATTTATAGTGCATTACCTTCATGAATTCCGATTGGGATATACATCCTAATAGGGTACTGACTGCTTTTGCATTTGTTTCATACTTCTTTTCTCGTCTGCATCTGTAGGAGTAGTTGAAGGAAAAGCATAGCCTGTCTCTACAATGTCCCAAACTTCTGTACCAAGAGATTGAAGATAGCAGTAACTCTTTAACCTTCCAATAATTGAAAGTTTTGTCCCATCAAAAACCAGTGGCCTGATCAGATGCCTTCCCTCTCGTAGTTGCTTCATGATGAACAAATGATCTTCCTTCAAGCGATCAAAAGCTTCTTTAGAGGACCTGCTCTGATACCAATTGTTGACATAATACTGAGAGGGGGGGGTGAATCAGTATTATTCTAAATTCTTTTTGCCAAATCTTTTCTATTTATACTTTGAATTATTTTGCATACCAATACCACAAATAATGAGCATGAACAAGAAAAGCAGACAGTCACATCAAAGAACACCAGATATAAGGTGGAAACCCAATGTGGGTGAAAACCACCTGCTGCAATATGTCTCTACCTTCTTTCAAATTAGAAACTCCTTTTACAATGGTCTTGTACTGGTGCAGTCCTTTACCAGTACGCAGGCTGCAACCTGCAGAGAGCTACAACTCTCTCTCGTTTTCCAGTCTCTCCTGGAAGGGAGCTACAACCCCCTACTTCTTTTCTTTCAAGGACCACTTTTCATAAATTTTCAAACTGGATCCATAAATATCAAATGATCATCAAATATCAGTAAGTCACCCAGATAACCAGATCCAAAATAACATAAAACTAAACCCAGAACACCTTCTGCGGCGTCTCCTGCGGTGCCTCCTGCGGCGCCTCCTACGGCGTCTCCTCCGGCACCTCTTGCGGTGTCTCCTGCGGTGCCTCCTGCGGCGTCTCCTGCGACACCTCCTGCGGCGTCTCCTGCGACGCCTCCTATGGTGCCTCCTGTGACATCTCCTGTGGCGCCTCCTGTCGCGTCTCCTGCGGTGCCTCCGGTGGCATCTCTTGTGGCGCCTTTTGTGGTGTCTCCTGCGGCGCCTTTTGTGGCGTCTCCTATGGCACCTTTTGCGTCTCCTGCAGTGCCTCCTATGGCGTCTCCTGTGGTGCCTCCTGTGGCGTCTCCTGCGGCACCTTCTGTGGCGTCTCCTATGGTGCCTTCTACGGTGTCTCCTGTGGTGGCTTTTGTGGTGTCTCTTGTGGCGCCTCCTGCGGCGCCTCCTGCGGTGCCTCCTGCGGCGTCTCCTGCGGCGCCTCTTGCGGCGTCTCCTGCGGTGCCTCCTGCGACGTCTCCTGCGGTGCCTCCTGCGGCGTCTCCTGCGGCCCCTCCTGTGGTGCCTCCTGTGGCGTCTCCTGTGGCACCTCCTGTGGCGTCTCCTGTGGCGCCTCCTGTGGCGTCTCCTGCAGCGGCTTCTGTGGCGTCTCCTGCGGCACCTTCTGTGGCGTCTCCTGTGGCACCTTCTGCGTCTCTTGCAGCGCCTCCTGTGGCGTCTCCTGCGGTGCCTTTTGTGGCGTCTCCTGCGGCACCTTCTGTGGCGTCTCCTGTGGCGCCTTCTGTGGCGTCTGCTGTGGCCCCTTCTGCGGCATCTCCTGCGGCGCCTCCTGGGGCATCTCCTGCGGCGCTTCCTGCGGCGTCTCTTGTGGCACCTTCTACAGTGTCTCCTGCAACGCCTCCTGTGGCGCCTCCTGCGGTGCCTCCTGCGGCGCCTCCTGCGGCGCCTCTTGCAGCATCTCCTGCGGCGCCTCCTGTGGCGACTCCTGCGGCACCTCCTATGGCGTCTCCTGCGGCGCCTCCGCACTTCCGCAGCTGTAGCGCTCGAGAGATCACCCTTCACAGATTTTCTTCACTTCACTTTCATATAGATCGAGCTTTTGAAACAATAACCCAATATTTCAGATCTTAAGATATTCAACCCAAAAGCATACACAAGCCAAATGATCTCCTTTGCTTTATATAGGCAAGCTCTTCCTCAAATCATGGACCAATACCACGGGCCAAAACCATAACAAACCAATACCATTAGCTCAATACTAGGGATCAACATGTCTGTCGAGATGCCATGGTCCAAAAACCATAGGTTCAAATTCCAAGGACTAACTACCATGGACCAAAGGTATGTTTTCCCACATGAAATAAACTTTTCTCTGCATAAAATTCCGTGAACTTTTCTCCACATGAAATAAACTTTTATAAACTTTTCTCTGCATAAAATTCCGTGAACTTTTCTCCTGCGTACTTCTTAATTCTCATCATATTGAGAGCCATGCCATGGGTGTTGCCATCAAGTACAACATCTGTAACATATAACCATACCAGAAACATAATGCCAACACTCATTGTGCCTCATTCAAGCCTTGGTGGTCTCTTTATTGTGCATTCGTCAGTCCTTTCTCTTAATAGTTTTGGTTGTAAGTTCTACAAGGACAAGCACAAAAATGTAGTTGTTCTTTTCATGATTGTTTAACATTCTTTCAAGCAAAAACATAACTTGCCTCTTTGCAAGTGAATTATGTTGGCTTGTAGATCCATTTCATTCATATCCTCTCTCTTGAAACCTTAATTCCATTTTCACTCATTTTTCCAAAACTATTTGTGCATAGAAAAAATCACAGTGTTTCTTGAGACCGCTAGCATGCTTTCTTTCCCTTATTCAAATGGGTTCTTGAATATTTTTCAGTTTGGCAAGGTCTTCCACATCATTTTCCAACCTTCTATACCTTTTTCCACCATTTGGACACCTTTGAAACCTTCAAAACACCTTTACATGAGAACTAGGACATCCTGTAGTAATTCCTGCACTAACTACAAGAAACCTTGTAGCGGTTCCTGTACTACTATAGGAAACCCTATAGCAGTTCCTGTAGTACTACATGAAACATTTTTTAAACCTGTTTTGAGTAGAAATAATAGCCTAAGCCTAGGGTAGTCCCTCAACTTGATTTCCATGCCTTTCTCCCATTTCTATAACATCTTTTAGGCCTTGGAAAAAAGCTAGAAAGAGATTAGAGACCTCTTGGAAAGCCTCTTTCCATCACTGCAGTTTGAGTTCTATTTTGATGGTGAATGTCTTCTTTCCTTTTGTTGCCTTATTCATCTCTTTTTTGGCCTAAATGATTGCCTAATGGCCTTGGAGTTCTTTGTTTTGATTAGGTCTCTCTTAGGCACTGCCATTTTGGGTTTTAGCGCAATTTGTTTCTTTCTTCTTTCTTGTAGCAGCATTCTGCCTTCCTGTAGCAATCATTCCTCCTCTTTTAGGGTCTTCTAATTATATGGGAGTGATGAGACATAATGTAGAGGGTTTAGAGGATGATGCTAGGGCTCAAAGGGAGTAGTGTAGGTTTCTGAAAAAGGAGAGGATGTGCTCTATGTGTTTTTTCAAGAAATTTTTAGGGTGAGATAGAGTGTAGGGTTTTTTCTTGAAAAATATTAATTTTTTCTTATGAAATGGAATGGATGAATGATGGATAGATAGTGGATATGAAGTGGATGGAGGGCTTGGATTTTTTTCGTGACTTGGCCTTTGCAAAAATTTCTTGTTTTAGTTGTTGTCCCCCTTCCTCGAAATCATCACCCTTCCTAATTTCACATTTCCACATTGCATGAGTGAAGGAGTGAGATGAAATTAACTAGTTGAATGTGGTCAAGACTGTTGACCCATCCTTAGCTTATAAAACCTCATCTCTCATGCATTAACAATAAATTTCTAACTATAGTATGCTCAAGAGAAGAGGTCAAAAATAGTGCATACCTCTGCCTACCTGATGGTTGCTAGAGAGACATGCATGTTGTTGTTGAGTTGATGATTGATCCATGGTCCTTTGGAGGTGATAATTTCATTTTTTTGCTTTTGCAAAGATCTTCATAGCTTAGTGATTCTAAACCTTTGTCTTCTAGTTACCATGAGCAAGCTATCTTAGTCAAATCCGGCCTTCTTGGAGTGTTGAGCTTGGCCATGGGTGATGTTCACCTTCACTATACCCTATTCCATTGTTAGACATCTTTCCCATACTTTATTTCATCTTCCTTACCTTCCTATAGCTTTCAGTCTATTTCCTGTACTAAACTAGGACTCTTGTAGTACTACAAGAAACCCTATAGCAACCTTGTTTTGTCCATATCTCCCAAACGGTAGAAAGGATTGACCTGAAATTTTTTGAGCATGTTTCCATCATCCTTATGCACCTCCCCATAAAACAAATTGGCCAATGGATGTATGAATCTTGACAAACATTAAAAATGGCTGAAGTTGATGGTGGCCAATTTCTTGGAAACCGTGCACTGGAATTTTCTAAAATTGTTTGGGCATGTGACCATCATCCATATGCATCTCCCCACGAAACAACTTTGCAAATGGATGCACGAATATCGAGAAAATATAAAAATGGTTGTAGATGATGGAGGTCGATTTCTCAAAAACTATGCATTGGAATTTTCTAAAATTGCTTAAGCATGTTACTATCATACATATGCATCTCCACCTGAAACATATTTCCAAATGGATGCATGGTTATCAAGATATGACAAAAATAATTTTATGCTCTATGTATTTCTGTTTCCTGAAGTAAAATAGAGCATTCTTGTAGTATTTTAGGACAGCAATGAAAATGAATGGGAAAAGCTTGGGAATGATGGGTGGCTGGTGGAAATAGATGAGGGTGATGGATTGGCATGGACTTGGTCCTTCTAGTGAATCTAAGAAAAGGAGGAGAAAGTCCAAGTTTGACTTCCTTTTACTAGAATTTTGACCAATTGTTTCTTCTTTTTCTTGTGCCAACTTGTTTTGTTGCTTGCAGATGTTGGAGAGCAGCTGCATTCATCAAAGAGTTACATGGAGCAAAGATTTTATTTTTTTTCTTCCTTTTTTTCTTCTAGGCCTACTAGCCGCCTCATTGAGGTTTTCAACTAGTAGGTTTGCCTAGGCGCCTCAAAGGAGGTTTTCACCTAGGATCCTTTATTTTTCTCTTTTTTCCAATCCATTGACCGCCTCATGGAGGTTTTCAATCAATGATCCAATCTTAGGCGCCTCAAAGGAGGTTTTCAATTGAGATTTTATTTTTTTCTCTTATCTTTCATTTTTTTATTTATTTTCCTATCCTAATGTACTTGAAAAAACAATATCATTTTCAAGTGTAGGAATACTTCCAAAGGAGCTACTTGCATAACTGGATTACAGATAAAATCATGTGTAGGCTCAAAACATATTCTTTGACATGTACCTGAATGTAAGAGACCAAATTCTTTGACTTTGATGATATCTGGCTCAGTTGAAGAAGATAGTATTGTTGCAATTTAGTGACTGTCTGGAACCATATTTCAATATAGTTGTGATACCCTTGGTCCATTTTCTGATTTGGATCATCTTGGATGCCTTCTTCTTCCATCGAATTCAAATCTTCTTCATTTTGTGGATTATTCTCTTGAACACATGGAGGGTCAGATGGTAAACATGAGGGAACTTTCTTAATCTATGATTCTGATGTCTTCTCTTTGTCAAGTGCAACCCATGATTCTTTGGTCTTCTCATTTCAATCTTCCTTTTCTACATGTTGTCCTTCAATGGCATCAAAAAAATCTCTTTTTTGTAATATTCTTCCTGAGGTGAGATTAGTATCATTGAGATCAAGAGGATATGGTTAGAAGTGTTGTACCTCAGCATTGTAAGTGGGCTAAGCTACTTCATTGTGTGGGTTTCGAAATGGTGGTACAGGTAGTTGAGTGGGAGTGGATATTTGAGATGGATGTGGTTGGGGTTGTGGTTGTGTTGGAAGTGGATGGTAGGGATAACATGCAGTTGAGTATGTAGGATATTGAGGAAAATATTAAGGATATTGTGGATGGATCCCATAAGTTTCTTACCAACCTTGTTGCCAAGATTGGTATTGGGGTTGAGATGACCAATGTTTCAAAGGAAAGGGTGTGTTCCAATTACTTTGAGGTCGATATGCATAACCTTGAAATTGTGAATTAGGCTTTTGCATCATACTAGGTTGAGTATGCTACCATGGTCGTCTTGGAGCTACATAACATAGCTACTTTGGTGATTGAATTGCTCCATTTTCCTCTTGGTAAACTTCCTTCAACCTTGGTAATGATGGAGAATTTTTAACATCATATGATTTTGCATGGACAACACAAATATCAGCATCTTCTTTTTCTTCATCTTGCATTCTTAACATTTCTACTTGCTTGTTAGATTACTAAGAATTTATGTTTTAAAGTCATCAAACAAATTTCCAAGTTTAGATTGACTTATCAATCTTGATGCTAATTTACTTACTCTTACCTTCCTCTTGATATGTGTTTGCATTTTTCACAAATTTATTCAAAGGATAATTGGTATACATCACCTCTACTCATAATATCAAGGAGATCAATCCACTCATCCCTAATTGTTCTAAGAGAGTTTTTAGTGTGTAAAATCCTAATTGATGTATTTTTTCCCTCTTAACATTAATCATGAACCTTTCTATTAGATCCTCAAGGCTCTCATCTTCTTTTTGATTCATTCCAAATATTTCTTCTTCAATATCATGATCTTTATATTTTTCTAGAAATATGTTTGCATCTCACTCCATGATCTTATTGAATTAGTCCCTAAACTCATGAAACATTTAAGAGCTCTATCCTTCAATGTTGCCAGAAACAATCTCAATTTTTGAGTGTTTAGTAAGTAACCATAAGATATAAAAAGGATTTCAAATTCAAAGTGAAAGGTTTTCAGATCCTCTGACCTTAGACCATCAAATTTTGGAAGAAAAGACAGAGGTGTGTTCTTCATGTGCACACTACCATTAGTATCTTGAATGGGAAATCCGTGAGGATCTTCCTCATTTTCATCATCTCCATCCTTTTTTTCTACATTCTTTTTCATCTCTTATTCTTATACCTGCAAAAGTGGATGGTGATGTGGCTCTTACTACAACACGTGATCAAATGGGGGGTGGGTTGTTGTTGGAGAATTTTTTTGTTTTTATGATTGAATGAAAACACTAATGCAATGCACTTTTATGTTTTTGAAATGAAATATGTCTAATATAAATATTTTTTTTGTTTTTGTAAAAATTAAAAATAAATTAATCAACTAGGGAAGAAAACAATGCATACTTTGACACCTCCCCAGCAATGGTGCCAAAAAGTGATGAGACTCGGTATTGCAACAAGAACGCTACAACTCCCAAGGCTACCAACCTTAATTATCAACCCGGGGTTCATACAAACTTAAGAGGTATCAGCACTATATGTTCAGCATACAATGTGTCCTTCCTTTTCTGTTATGATGTAATGGAGTGCATGTAATGAAATCAAATCCTAAATTAATTGCAGAAAATTAAATGCTTGAAATGGAAACTTTAACCTATTGCAAGAAAGAAAATACAAGGAAAGAAACATATTATAATTGCATAAAGTAAAGATCATGAACTAATTTTCAACCATTACATTTCAAAGAGTTTAGATCCATTAACATAGTTCATTGGATGTGGAAATCAAGAAAATCATCATTGTATTATCCAATTCATAAATTTGTCCATTAACCCAAATTGTTGAAACGTTTTGCATGGGTAAAGAGGCAACTCCTAAGTGGTCTTTAGTCTTCCCTAATAAATATTTAAAACCTAGGGGTCTTGATTCAACCCTAAGGGACAATAACCAAGCTTCTTGAGTGAATTTGGGCAAGTATATACATGTTGGAACGATGTTATAGGGCTTCCTGTAGTTTATTACATGAAACAATGGATTTGCTATAGGGAGTTATAATTCATAGAATGACCAACCGAGTCAAATCCAAATTGGATGGGAAACAAATTTTTATTGACTAGGATGTCTCAAGTCTCCATTCAAAGTGGAATCACTCAAAGAGGACCTCTTTTAACCCATGCTGAAAAGAGGGCAGAAATTTACTAGTCTAAAATCTAGATATTCGAGAACTAGTGAACTAGTAAATCTATCAAATGCCTACCTAATCAAGTGCAAATGTAATGGGGTAATTTTGTTATTAACTAATATTTTTTTGATCTAATTCAAGTGTAATCAACTTGATTGAAGCTTGTTAGCATGCTCTAAAAATTAGCAGAAATTTATTGTTATTTTCCACAAAGGACTTCCAGAAATCTAGATTTGGGAATAAGAAAAATAATCCAAGTAGATTAATGATACTATGACCTTCCAAAGTTGTTATAATGATTAAATGATGCTTGTGATCCTAGAAAATAACTTACTTCAACCATTTAACCCAATCCTACAACAAGAAATCATTAATACTAAATGCAGAAATAGAAAAACAAAAACAAGAGATGCATGTGAATAGAAAGTGAAAGGAAGAAAATTAAATTATACAAAATGGCTCTGAGGCTCCTAGGATGGCCAAGCCCAAGGAAACTTAGAGTCCTATGAAGGAGACCAAGGTTCAGAAGTTGAACATGACACCAATCTTCATTATTTCCATCAATACAATTACATCCCTGCAAGAAATGAAAGTGGAGCTGCAAATATACGAGTTCTCTCCACAAGAAGACTAAGAAAAATAAACACCTATAGGAAAATTCGACTTAGTACTTATAAAAAATGATTAGGAATCATTCCCCATGAAAGGAGGA
The DNA here is from genome assembly GCA_000404065.3 of Pinus taeda. Classification (NCBI taxonomy): domain Eukaryota; kingdom Viridiplantae; phylum Streptophyta; class Pinopsida; order Pinales; family Pinaceae; genus Pinus; species Pinus taeda. Next base: position 180,878 of record APFE030824671.1, on the reverse strand, counting down.
AGTTTTCCCCACCAAAATCCCTTGATTAGTGGATCTGGCTCCCAATACTAGGAATCTCCATTAAATGGCAGGGAACCCATTCTTAGATTTTCCCAATCATTGGAACTCCACAATCTATGACATAATTCCATAATATCTTGCTGATTTATTATTTAATATTGATTCTCCTGTAGTGGGGAGAAAGTCCCTAAATTATCTCCTCCTCCAAATCTTCATAATCTACCCAATATTCTCGTAATATTCCACAAAAATAAATAATATTACGCACAAATATGTAATTATCCATAGACCTTCCTAATGAACATATTAAAGTTAAAAATACATTATATAATAAAAAAAAAGAGCTTTATGTGCTGAAGGATGGTCATATATGCCTTAATTTATGTCTAATTTAGAGGCGTGGGCGTTAATTTATGTCTAATTTAGAGGCCCATAAAGAAACATGAAATGACACGTGGCGACCAAGAGAAACACTTCTCATGATAAAGGGTAGGCTCCAAAATTTAAATATAGAAAAAAAATGGATGGTTTTGTAGCAATGACAACAAGCCTTTATAAACGTTGCGAGAGGTAGATCTATCTGACCTTTGGTGGCATATATGCCATGCATGATAGTTTTGATTTCTAAGGTTAGTGCCATGGGGTCATAATCTTGCAGTTCAAAATTAAAAAGGTTCACAAGAAGTTGTATGAGTTGTAATTCTGAATGAGAATCATATAGATCTTTCAATTTTTTAAGTGCATCATATGAATCAGTAATTGAGATAATGTGTTTGATTACCTCCTTTCTTACTATAGCATTGATGAGGGAAAAAATGTTCTTTCCCTTTCTCTTCCAAATGGCAAGGTCTCTGGTAGATGTAGACCTAGCTAGTCCTTCCTCCTTTGACTTCTTTTCTAATCCAAATTTGTCATTAGTATTTCTATGGCTTCACCTTCACAAACTTTGTTCCATTGGCCATTATAAATGAGTGTGCTTTTTATCTTTCTAAATCACTCTATATATTTTTCCTCCCAGATTAAAACTATGCCAACTATGGAATTTAATGAAATAATTTTGCATTTAACGTGCAATAATTTTGCACTCTATATATTTATATTCTCACTTCCACTTCAGTGGGGAACAAGAATGCACCCATGAACTAAATTCAAAATTCAAATTAAAATTTTAATGCATGATGTATGGATACAATACGAACATATATTAGTTTTATGATCATTGTGAGCAATATGTTGAGAAACTACTTGAATCTCCATGATGACCATGCTACAACGGATACACATTGTGAGTTACCATTTTAGTTTGTCAATGAATGATTGTAGGGCTTCCTATTATTATTCATCTAGGGGAAGCCATATTCAAATTTTAAGAGCTTTGCTTCAAGTGCAATACCAGGGATTCCAAAGATAAGATAGCATGGTATACTAGATCATCGTTGGTGAATAGGCCAACAAAGAGGTTGTTGTAATAAAACACTTCACTTTTCAATGATTTATTGTGTGTAATAAGCCAAGACTAGCTAACACTTTTGTTGCACCACTTTTGAGATTTGCATGGGCCACCGTGACATCAAACTATTCTATATATAAAACTCATTAGTTGTTATCGTCTTGTTGGGGATGACTTATACTTCCAATGCTTTCCTACTGCCATCTGGTGTTTAATGTTTGGTCATATGAAAGCCACATAATAGACACACCTCCTTCTATATAAATAGAGTTATTTTAGCATCAATAAAAATCTACCTATACCACTTAGAAAGAATATTGAAATATGTTGAAATAGAGTCTAGTTTAAAAAAAAAAAATGAAGACAAGTAATTCAAATGAAGTGTCAGTGGTTAAGTATCTAATAATATATTAAAATCCATATATCTTCATGTATGCTACAATATTATCTTTAAAATTTGTCAAACGGATTGCCACAATGATAGGGATGGGAAATCCTAGACTCCACTCACATTTGGGACTCATTTCATACTAGTCACACCACTTGACTAATTTTTCGATTTGCATATGCTATTGCATCGAGGATACATAACCCAGTAATGAGATTAGTTGGTTCTAGATGGTAGATTGTTCGATTGGCAGGTATTTGTAACAACCCTAGTGAAAAATTCCATGTAATAAAATTAAATAAAGGCAAAATAATAACCACGGTTATGGGACACTTATTCCAAGCTTAATGTTGGGAAAGACATCCTAAGGTGTGTTCATTTGGTTGTTTATGGCTCAGGAAATTGGCAAAGGCAATGGATAAGGCTTTATAAAGGCAAAATGGCATTTTTGGCGCATTTATTTATGAAAATAGTGGAAATTAGGAGAAAAGGGTTGGCAGGCTATTTCAAGAGGAACTTCTCGCATATTATTTATCCTATCACATCATTGCAAATGAAAGGTAAGAAGTTCAAATGGAAAGAGGACTATGAGGCTAGCTTTGAGCAGCTTAACTAGTTATTGACGCATGCACCAGTAATATAGATTGCAAATTCGGACAAAGAGTTTGTAGAATGCACAGATGCTTGTAAGAGAGGACTTGGTGGAGTCCTTATGCAAGATGGACATGTGGTATACTATGGGTCGTGTAAACTAAATGAGCATGAGCAGAACTACCTAACATAGTACCTTGAGTTAACAACGATCATACATGCATTGAAGGTGTGGAGACATTATCTTCTTGGTAGGGGGTTTGTACTTATGAGTGATATATTGGGTTGAGATATTTATTTGACCATATGAATCTAAATGCCAAGTAGGCTAGATGGTTGGCCATGATCAGTGAGTTTGATTTCAAGATCAGGTACATCAAAGGTAAGGAGAACAGGGTGACATATGCTCTCAGTGGGCGAGTACAGGTAAATCACTTGGTAGCTAAGAGATCCTATAGGAAATATCTACATGATATGATCTTGCAAGCAGGTCAGCAGGATGTCAAATATATGGAGATTATGCACAGGATGCAGAAGGTACTGGTACAGGGACAGGTGGTAGTATAGGTATAGGTACAAGTAGTGCTAGTGGTACAGGTATAGGTGGTAGTAAAGGTACAAGCATAGGTATAGATGCAAGTGCACAGGGTATGGATTATTATCTTATAGCAGATGGAATAGTCAGATTCAGAGACAGGATATATGTGTCAAATAGAAATGAGCTCAAGAAGGTGATCTTAAAGGAGTTTCATGCAAAACCTTATTCAGGTCACCCTGGTTATCAGAAGACATTGACTTCAGTGAAGAGATATTATTATTGGCTGAATCTGAAGAAGGATGTAGCAAATTTTGTGGCTAGGTGTTTTGATTGTTAGCAATGAAGGCAAAGTGTAAACACCCACGTGGATTGCTACAGACGATTGTGATTCCAGAGTGGAAATGGGAGGTCATTTCCACAGACTTCATTACATGGTTTCTGAAGACAGTGAGACAACATGATTCCATCATGGTTGTTGTGGACAGGTTGACAAAGGTTGCACATTTCATTCTAGTGAAGTCTACATTATTAACTTGCGATGTGGCACAGGTATTCATCAAAGATGTCATATTGCATGGTGTTCCAAAGACGATTATGTCAGACAGGGATGCGAAGTTCACTTCCAAGTTTTCGAAGGAGTTATTTTCAGGTTTGGGCACAGAGTTTGCCTTCATCATAGCTTATCGTTCGTAGATAGATGGACAGACAGAGAGGGTCAACAAGATATTGGAGGACATGTTGAGGATGTATGTGATGCATCAATAGTGGAAGTGGGAAGAGTATCTCCCCTTGGTATAATTCGCATAGAACAATGGTTATCAGGAGTAATTGAGGATGAGTCATTCTGAGGCATTGTATGGGTAGATTTGCAACACTCCCATCAGTTGGAGTGATCCAGTTAACAGGGTGTTGATTGGAATAGAGATGTTGGAAGACATGGAATAGGAAATGCAGGTTATAAAGAAAAAGCTAAAGGCAACACAGGATAGACAAAAGAGCTATGCAGATAGGAACAGGTTGTTCAAGGAGTTCTAGGTTGGGGAACAGGTGTACTTATGCATCAAACCAAATAAGAGCTCCTTGCAGATTGGATCATGTGCCAAGCTCGTACCACGATTTTTTGGACCCTTCAACATTATTGAGAGGATTGGCCCAATAGCCAATCGACATGCACTGCCTCTGACAGTGAAATTGAATGATGTTTTCTATGTATCATTGCTTAAGAAGTATTTTAAGGATGTTAATCATGTGATTGATTGGTCTGTATTGCAAGTGGAACCAGATGGAGAATTCCAATCGAAGCCTTAGTGTATATTGCAGAAAAAGGTGCTCACATTCCAGAATTGAGAAATTGAGCAAGTTAAGTGCAGCGGAAGCACTTTGGGCCTGATGAAGCTACATGGGAGATGGCGCATCAAATGTGAGCTATGTATCCTTCCCTTTTTGTCGGTTGAGGAAAAGCGATTTCGATATGGTGTTTTGGGTATATGTTTTGGTGATGCTATTATATGTACATATGTATAGGGATGTAAATACTGCCATGAGCTAAGTTACAAAGCTCTAATAAGCGGTATGGGTGTCATGTTATTACTTTATCATGTTGTTATGTTGTCATGATGGTTTTCTTTCAGCAGGGTGATCATTATAAATACTACATCGAGCTATTTTATAAAGCTCCACGGGTAGTATGTTTTATTTTTAGTGGTTTTGCGAAGGTCTTGGTGTGGTCTAACACCGAGAATGTTGTTCCCCAAGGGGGGGGGTTCTAATAGCCCTAGTAAAAAGCTCTATGTAATAAAAGTAAATAAAGGAAAAATAATAACCACAGTTGATGGGACACTTATTCCAAGCTAAATGTTGGGCAAGACATCCTAAGGGTGTTCATTTGGTTTTTTATGGCTAAGGCTTTGGAAAGGAAAAATGGCATTTTTGGCACATTATTTATGAAAATAATTGAAATTAGGAGAAAAGTGAGGTGAAAGGTCACAGGTTACATGTGAGGAGAAAATGAAGGAAAATAATGGAAAATGAAGAAATAGAGGCATCAGTCATAAAACGGCTTTTGAGGCTTAGTTGGTAACCTTTTTTCAGTTGAGTTTTGGAGCTCTCTCACTATTCTCTCTCTCTCTCTCTCTCTCTCTCTCTCTCTTGGATACTTAGAGCTTTCTTGGAGAATTTTGATATTGGAGCAAGAAGGGTAAAGAAGGCAAGAGGACGCAAAGATCAAACAGGGAAAGGCAAGATCAAGCAGCTATAGCAGGATTCATTGTAGGTATCGATTTGCATGTGTATTTTCCTTGCTAGATTTGGCATGCATTCTATTGCATGTGGTTCTTTTCTATCATGGCATGGGTTTTTCCAGGTGTAACAATGTTTTAAGCCTAACCTTACCATTTCCAGATAGCCATGGTGTGATGGGATTCTCATGTTTTGTTGAGTTGGCTTTCCGAATGGATTTGAAGTTGAGTGGGGTGGATATCTGAATGATAGAACACATCGCCTAGTGGTCCGTGGACTAAACTTTGGATCATGGTGAATCCAATAGCATAGTGACCCCTGAGCCATATTGGGGTTGCAGTAAAGCTAGGATTGTGTTGCCTTGGTGGGCCTAAGAATCCTTGCTAGTGAATGCCAGGATATATGGTAAATCCAAAAGGTGGTTTTCTCTCTATTGGGCCTAGTAATCCTGGGTTTTGGATATGTGGTAAATCCTGAGAGTGGGTCTCGGTTTAAGGCCTAGTGATTTGGGTTTGAATTGCGGTAAAGCCTAAGAAACTAGGAGATAGGAAAATTCCTCACAGTGTAGGTGGAGAAATCCAGTGGCATCCATGCTTGTTTGACCTAGTGATTAGGTGGATATCACAATAAAGCCTATTATGATGTGTTCATTGTGTTAGCCTAGCGATTTGGGATGGATTATGGTAAAATATTGTTTCTATTTATGAGGGTGAGGTGGTTTAGCCTCGATATGCACCAGTTGGTTCTTTTGGTTTGAGTGCCACATTCATGCTTGGAATATGGCACGAGGCTAAATGTCTAAAGAGAGATTTCACCCATCCATTCTATGGTTGGGTGGAACGTGGAAGCCCCATCCCGGGTTTGGTTTTTCCATCATAATGAAAGATTATTTATCCTTGTATTATGTGAGAATTTTGATGGATTATATATGGTCTATATGGTTGTACTTTCATGAGAATTTATGTTGTTATTATGTTGGTTATATGTGTGTTTTATGATAGCAGCTATGTATGGCTCTCAACATATTTTTTCTTGTAAATGAATGGATAATGACCTAATAGATGATAATGCAGAAAGTGACACGAGGGAACAATGGTTCATAATGATTCTCAGATAAGTATGAGATCCATATACTTAATTCTATTGTTTACACCTATAGATTACATGTTGATGATATGTTTAATGAAATGCCTGGCATGGCCAATAGCGGGCTAATTAAGACCTTGTTTAACTTATTTCTTTAGCATCATTGTTTCCATGTTCGTTTACTTCTCCTAAGTTATCATTCCATTCTGGGCAGTGACCTGGGCTCTAGGCCTAAAAAAGTGGCTCAAATCCTGGGGTCTCTAGCATAACACTGGCAAATCGAGTCTCTGGACGCTAGCAAGCAAGCCTATGAGAGCGACTTTGGGTTTGTATATGTTGTCATGCCTATAGCATCAGAGTGATTGAGGCTTAAGATGTCCAAAACATCATTGCGACCCAAGGACAAGATGTCTGAGTGGTTGACATGTCCCTTGAGGTATTTTTTGCTGATGTGGATAGGTTGGTTGATGTTTTCCATCGATTCCACTTCCTTAAGTTCACATAGGAGGTCAAATCCAATCATAGTAGCTTATCATCGCATGTTTACCTCGGTTGATTGGTTACTTGGGTAGATGTGTGAGGAGGGTGTTATAGTATTAGTACCTCATGCTACAAAAAGACCAACAAAACATGGGGAAACGCTACATTAATAGGATCATTGAATTATAATACCATTTCAAATTGAGGATCATGCTCAAAAAACTCCAATGTATTATTCATTAATGAGAAAGATAATTTTATTACAAGGAGAAATTATTCTCCAACTACGTGGGTTATTACATTTCCCAACGACCTCTTTGTTTCATATTTACAACTAACACAATTTACTATAATCTCATAGAATTGAGGTGTCTAACAGAGATGAAATTCAAATCCATCCCCTCACAAGAGATAGGTTGAAGTAGACAAAGATAAAATATTATGCAAATAGTCGATGTTGAAAAGATCCTATGGACCACCTTTGAGAGTGAAAATAAATCAAACTCTATGTAAACCTACTAAATGGGGTCCACTCAAGACACATAGTAAATAATGAAAATAACCTCCTGGAATTATAGAGGTTTTGGTTGTAGAGCCAAAATGAAATTAGTAAAGAACCCCGTCAAATCTAAAAACTACCAAGTCATTCTACTCCACGAGATGAAATTAAAGGACCCTAATATCCTTCAAGAAATCCCCTTTTTATAGTGATATAGTATAGGGTTAACTATAATTTCAAGAGAATCCTTGGGATATTTATGCAATCTGTAGATAAATTATTTATTTCCACTCATTTCACATCAATCTATGCATCATCGGCTTAAGGTAAATCTTGTCTTCCTTCCTTGTGGTGAATCTATTAACATTATAAATGTATCCATACCAAATATTTGTCATGAAAAGGTGGAATGTTGGGGATACCTTATTGATCTCCAAGGAAATAATCCTTAAGACAATTTCATAGTGGTTTGGAACTTTAATACAACTCTCAATCGTAAGGAGAGAAAAGGAGGCAACCTAGTCAAAGATCTTTTTAGAGAGCACATGGAGGAGCTAATATACTCCTTGGACATTTCGATCATTCACCCTTCCAAAGGAAATTTCACATTTTCCAACGAAATACCATCTTTCATGGTTTCTACTTGGAAAATTTTCTTGTCTCGGGCTCCTTTCTAGAAAAGAAATTTTACCTATCTTCTTCATTCTTCCCTGGTTTTTCTTGAATAATTTTCCCATCTCTCTTAGCTAATTCAACCCTCCCACCCTTGGCCCTATCCATTTTCACTTCTCTCCATTGTAGATTCAATCCCCGTCCTTATTTGAGGTGGCTTATAAATCCTAGGTTGGTTAGTTTTGAGGCTTCCCTATATTCATTTGGGAAAATAAACTTCAAGAAATAAAATTAACTCTTGAAAATTTTCCCAAAATGTAGCTTCAGGTCCCCTAATGAAGAACTTGGAAATTGCAGAAAAGAAATGGAAGAAATCCATCTCTCTATAGAGAAAGGTTCCCCTTTCCAAGAATCCTTCCTTAATAAATGGAAATCTTCTCTAGGTGTCAAAAGGAACCTCATGCATAAGAAGAAATTTATAGGATAAAGTCTCGAAGTATTTAACTCGAAGCAAGGGACAAAAATACTAAATTCTTCCACTACCAAACCAAATATTTCCTATGGAAAAATTCAATAAAATAAATCAAGTCAGAAGATGATAAAGTTCTCTCATCTTCAATGAAATTAAAGAAGTAGCCTATCACCATTTCTAATATTTTTCCATAGATCCTAGAGCTAAACCTTAGGAGGAAATAGATTCAATGTTGGAGAATGTTCCCAAGAAAATAACCATTGAAGAAAATGAAAATATGATCAGAGATATTATTAAGGAAGAAATTATGGGGGTGATAAAACAACTTAACCTAGACTAGGCCCCAAGCCCAAAGGGATTTATAGCTCATTTTTATCTATAGTTTTATGCAAGATTTATGACTGACTGCAAACAGAAATATCTCCCCTAGGTTTGGTGGATAGCCTAGAACAATAGAATGGCAAAAGACCCAATGTTTTCCTTAAAGTAAGTGGATGAGGAGAATAAATGTACTTTGAATCTATCGTACGTTTCACTCCTTTGGCTTGAACTCTCCAATCCTAAATCTAGCTGCCAAAATTAGAACCTGCACAACCAGGCAACACAAGCCAAGAAATTACAAGATCTATGTAGCATCATCTATCTACTTCATTCAACAAATCAAAATGGTATTGAAATATATGAAATAATGACATCACATATAGGAAAAAAAGAGAACTCTTTGTATTGATATAAATGAAGTGAGCTAGAACCATAAATAGGTGTTTATCTTGTAGAAGAGCTCCTCCAAGTTGTTGAATAGTCCTTCCTTTGTCACAAAGCTTACCGCCAATCACCCCAAATGCATGAAAACCTAACTCTCTTCACAAAAACATAAGGGTAGAACCACTCTCCAGAAGCCAACCTCTTGCATATGGAAGGTTGTAAATATATAGAGGAGTGGGGTAAGTTGGGATTTCTTATCCTTTTACTAATCTTGGGATTGAGATCCACTCTTAATGGGAGGATGAGATCTAAGGATAAGGGATGGAAACTCCAAGGTAGGATAGGATAGGATTCGATAATTTAATCTGAGGTAAATGGTTACAATAGATCTTGGAAGCTTATGGAAATGGAGGCTTCAGGATTCTCTCTCTCTCTCTCTCTCTCTCTCCTTAATTTTTAGAACGAACATAGGTGTAAGGAAGTCAACCTGTAGGTCATCAACATGGTCCATAGTGGAGCAACCTATAGGTGAACATTGTCTAGTCAGAGGACGGGGTGCGTTGGTCCTAAAACTGGCTCAGATGATGCAATTTAGCGCATAAAATGTGGGGAATGAGAGAGTCATGCATAGGGCTTTGTACAATGATGATTTAAAGGGGGAATAGGATGTGAATGATCCCATTGGAAGGTTTTTTGATCAAGTGTGAACAAATAGCCTATAATAGAGTGCCCCCTAAAGTGCAAAGTCAGAGATGATGACCAATGACTAAAGTTATTTACCTTGTGACAAGTGGATATCAAGATCAATCGGTGAGCTTCATATTCTCTTACAATACATTTATGACATGACATATTTTTGTTGAGGGAGGCATAACCATACTCAACACATAAGATAAAATTACATGTATAATGATCAAAAGACATGTCCACTGATGACTAATGGTGGACCCATGACTAGATGATTGTCAGTGTGATCATAACCATCATACATAGTGATCTTTGTATAATCCTGAAATCGCAGATTGGATGGCAGAAACTAGTTCTAGGGTCTTCTATATCATTCACATGACCAACCAATGTACGAGTATAACCATGTGAATCAATGATCTAAATTCGAACATGGTAGACACCATCAAGTACCATCCAATGATGTAAGCCATTAACATATGTGAGAGAAACCACTGATGATGTTAACGGATCACAAGGTACTCAAGTACAATCTATATGGCGTGAATAAATGAGTTTATATTGAACACCACACAAAATATTTTGGTCAAAGGACAATGATGTAAACCTATCGTTGATAGCGAGGACACTTGCCATTGATGTATGTAAGGACCAAGGTACCAAGGTACCAAGGGGTGTTTCTAAGTCAACTTCCTTGATAATGTGTTGATGTTGAGAGGAAGCGACCCATCGTAGGAGGGCCTTGATGTATCCCCCATAAATGAAACGAAACATGTATGATGATTGAGAAACAATGATGCTAATATGGAACTAGATCAGGAAAGGCTAACATGGAATGAAGACTTAAAATTTTTGTAACGGATATTAACTAAATGACTTCTCTTGAACACAGTGGTGACCTTGAAATGAAGTTGGAAGCATTTACCCAAAACCGAAATGGAGGTTTTAATAAGGTATGATGAACCAAAAGACAAGTATATTACCCAACCCAACAACCACAGAGATGAAGTGGAAGAGTGACGTGGTTAAGAGCAACTCGCTACCACTGACAAATGAAGTACCCTGTTTTCCCGATTTCCCCAACCATATTGGTTAGTACCTCTTTATATGTTAACAAGCTCGAGACATATGCTTGATATGTAAGTCCATCCCTTAGATGAATCCCTCAAAGTATATTTAACAAACCCTTAGAAGGAGTGGTTCAGCCCCCACCATGATCAACGAGTCCATGTTTTTTTGATGTTTTAATGAGTCTAGTGAACGTAAAACTCAACTTATTTTTCATGTTTAGAGAGTTTGAAAAAGAAGCAAAAAGGAAAACTCCAAATGTCCCTTTTCATAGGTACTCCCATAGGTACAAAAAGGTAGAAAAAAATACCCAAGAGAACCTCTTAGCCATATTCGACTAAGGTATTCATTTTTTGTAATTAGTCTATCTCAATATCAAAAAGGGTAAAACTTATATTGAGTAGACATCTTTTCATTTACTTTTATGAATTTGAAAAGACAAGTGTTCGATAATATTTTCATGTTTTTCGAGTCTGAAAAGAGCTAAATTAGAACTCCAAGGGTGTTCCTTTTTCGTGTGTTTAAAGAGCCTAAAAACGAGATAAAAGTGTAATCTTCAGTCAAAATCACCTATGTAAAGCACAACAAAATATGTTAGCAATTGTTGGCCTGCTCAAAACAACACAAAAATGATTAAACATACTTGCTTCATAGTAAAAATGAATCATCACGAGGTCAAAACATTAAATATGAATAAAATAATGAACAATATGACCATATATACTCCAAATGATTGTTCATTTTTACCATTTCACATTTACCTCTAATAGTGAGAATTATCAATACTTTTCCCCTCAATCTTCTACAGTTGATTGTGGCTAATATAGTGGATGATTTTGAGTACCATTGCTTCTAGATAGGAGCTAAAACCTTTCTCTTTCTTTCAGTGGTTCCATTTTGTGATTTCAAGCAAAGTTTTGAGTTTTTAAGGGCCCTGGGTTTACAAAATTTCTCCCTAGGACCAACGCAGGCCCAGAGGGTTAAAAAGTGTGTTGCACCCAAGTAGTCATGCACTGCAAGAAGAGGTGAAATGCCCTAGTTTTCTCTCCTGGGGTGCGTTGTGTGTAAATCAAAAGATTTTTTATTAGATTTCTTTCAAAATTTGACAAGTTTTTTGCATGAAAAGGATCCTAATGGATCTCTTGTTGATGTTTCAGGGGTTCATCAACACAAAATGGCTTCCATGTGGAGAGAAAGAGAACATGAAGAACTTGATTTAAATGCAACAAATGATCTTGCTACCCTCCATGCATTGAAGAACTGTGGATTGTTAAAATTCTTCTGGCTTCCTAATATGAGGTAACAGATGGAGTTGTTGAAATACTTTGTTTGTTCAAGGGGTGTTCAGACACATGCGTTCAGGTTTGGGGAACATCTACTCGAGATAAAGGTAGAGGATATCTACTTTCTGACAGGACTATCCATGAGTGGTGCCCCCATATCTCTCCTAGCTAGGAGAAATTATGGGGAGGCAGTGAAATATTATATCACCACCTATTGTAGACCTTAAGCCCAACCAACAAAGGATGGAAATATCAATATAAAAGATGTGACTTGCTTACCTTTGAGAACAATCCTATTCATTATCGCAAGATTGGTAGGTAGCTCCACATTGCATGTGGCAAGAAGATCATATATGTTATATGGATTGGAGTGTTTAGAGCCAACATTCTTCGAATGGAGTGAGGGAGTTCTAGTCAACATGAAAGAACAACTTAAAAAGGAAAAAGAAGGAAAACAAAATAACTTTGAGTATGGTGCGATCTTATTTTCTTTTGCATTAGAACAGATTCCATTAATTCAACCTCAGCATATCATACTAGAGCCTATCGATATGAGGGTGCCATAGATGAGGAGGTGGATAGATCACATATCTTGACATGCAGGGCCATTGGAAATCAAATTCTCACCAACCTTCTTCAGATGGTTGGGCAGACATTTTATCATGATCAATGACTATCCTTACACAGGCATGGATTTTCGTGATGACCCTAAGCTCGTGCTTCCTGAGGGTGAGGAATGGGGTGCTTTAGGTAAGAAATTTTGAACTTTTAAGTTTCGAAAATTTTACAATTTTTTGCGTTTTTTTTATGTTTATGAGACTAAAATATTGATGTTCCATACAAATATGGGACCACTTCGATCTATTGGTGCTTCATATCTTTGTCTTGTAGAGGAACGACAACAGGAGGTGGCAGTAGAACTAGCATAGGTCATAGTTGTGGGACGAGATATGCTATGAGATCCAAATGTAGCAAAGTTCCTATCAGAGGTAGAGTGCCACATGGAAGGGTTGACCCATGGAATTGATGATACTGCAGTCGACCAAGTTCCACTTTGAATTCATCGATACACCATAGGAGTTCCTAGTCGTATTAATCAACTACTGCGCAAGATGGATCGTGTAGTTTCATTATACCATGTGCACCATTGATTATGTATACTTAGATCGTTACATGTAGTTTTTGTATGGGTGATGTACGTGATATGTGTCTTGGGAAAAAAAATTTGTAAAGCCAAACTTATATACACGTATGTTTTCAATGATTTTGGGTTTCTATTGTATTTTCAATATGATGTGATGTGAATTGAAAAATAATTACATTCGTTGCAAATGTCTATCTAAAACATGATTAGATAGGGAATTTTTCTATGTATTTATATTTCTATAAATGTGTTCATATTGTATGAAATCGAAATCTCTTTCTAGAAGGAATACTCTTAAAACCATGCGTAAGATGGTGGGACTTCTAACTGAATAGACATTGGCAAGTTGTAGTACTACGAGTTGTGAGTCAAGTATGACAACTAAATTATGGATACCATGTGCAATAGCATCAAACATTAGCTCAACCACTGTGCTATACTCAACGATGTTGTTGGTGGAGCAACCAATACAAATCCCTTGCAGACTCACTAACTCCCCATTTGGAGCAAAGATAGCACGTGTTACGAAAGATAGGTTTTGATTGCTACGACTGGCACCATCAGCATAACCGATGAAATTTTCAAGAGATACTGACATCTACAAACCAAACATAAGAGGGGATCAACAAAAACCATGTGAAACCCTGAAAGTCACACTGCAAACACCCTCAACATACTTATAGAAATAATGTACACAGTGAAAACTACACTTGAGATCAAGCATAGTATTTTTTTACGTACAACCCATTTCTAGGTTGTGCCAAGGGAACTCCATCAAGATCTACTAACTCGTAGAAACCTTTTGCAAGGACTTGCTTGACAATGTATGGACCTAACCACATGGGTTGAAACTTCCGTGGAACTAACTTATCATAATCCTAGCCATATAACAGGACAAAGTCTCCTTCCGAGAAGAGACGAGACTTGACAGTCTTTTCATACTGTGCCTTAATACATCTTTTATGAGCTTCATTAGCTATAGCAGTATCACGCTAGATTTCATCTAAATGAGTTAGATGTAAAAGATTCTTCTCCTCTACAAAAGTGGCAAGAAGAATTTCGATAGCTAGTTTCAAATATGGAATTTCACATTCAATTGGGAAGATAGCTTCCAGACCATACACCAACTAAAAGGGTGTGAATCTAGTAGTTGTCCTAACTGAGGTTCGGTATGCCCACAAAGTAGCATAAATGAGAAAATTATAGTCCCATTTGTGGACCCCTACCATACGTTGAAGCATCATATTAAGAACTTTGTCGATGGCCTAAACCTCTCCATTAGCCTGAGGATAGTAGGGAGTGTAACTTTCATGGTAAATTCCCAACTTAGCAATTAGTTCAGTCATCATATGATTTCGAAAATGTTTTCCGTGATTCGAAACTATTTCTTGTGGAACACCAAACCATGTGATGACACGGTTGAAAAAGAAGTATGCAATTGTTTCATTGTTGTTGTTAAATGCAGGCATCGCCTTAGCCCACTTAGTAAAGTGGTCAATAGCGACAATAATATAACCATGCCCCCCAGACGAGTGAGGGTCACATGTCATGAAGTTGATACCCCATTTTGAAAAGGGACCAACAGCGATAACAAGATGCAATGGAATGGGCGGATTACGGGTCTTACGATCATATATCTTGCATGCATGAAAATTCTAGACATCGAGGATGTAGTCTCAAAAGATGGTAGGCCAAAAGTAACCAGCACATAAAAATATTTGGGTGCTATCATAACCAAACAAATGGCTGCCACATGCCCCTGAGTGGAATTCATTTAAGACTTTCTCAGCCTCCCAAAGTTTGAGGCACCTTCGTAAAATTGTATCAATACCATGACAACAAAGGGTGACGCTAAATAATGGTATAAATACGTTATTGCTTTGAGTGAGAGGTATTAGACCAGAAATTCTGGGTCTAGAGATAAATTAGGAATTCTCCATACCACGAGTCAGATGATGAGATCAAAAATAATGAATTGTCGGTATTAGAATCTTCAAATGTAGATTATGAATCAGGGGAAGGGAGATCACACATTATTTCTATGAAATCTAGGGATTTCTTCAACTTGGATTTGATGAACTCCAGGTTGAATTCTTGTAAGATGAAAATCCATTTCAAGTACTTTCCCCCCATCGATTGACGTGACAAAATGTATGTCGTAGGGTTGCAATCTGAAACAACCATAGTCTTCTGAAGCAAGATGTAATGGTGAAATCTTTGGACGGCTTGAATGGCCACCAAAACCATATATTTTACATGGGAATATTGGATCTCAGTGTCGTTAAGATTCTGACTCAGATAGTAAATGGGATTTTCAGTCCCTAAAGAATCTTCTTGAACCAATACCATTGCTATAGAAGAAATTAGAGCAACAAGGTACAAGAAATAATCACGTTGATAGTCAAGGGGATATAGAAGAGATACCCAAACTAGTACATCTTTCATGGCATCAAAAAATGTCTAAGTTGCATCATCCCAATGGAAGGGAACCCCTTTTTTCAATAAGAGATTGAATCCTTTGGTCAATTTAGCGTAGTTAGGCACAAATCTTCATAAGAATTTAGGTTTCCCTTGAAGTTGTTGAAGCTAAACTAACGAAGAAGGTGCAAGCAAGTCAAAAATTGCCTGGACTTTCAATAGGTCTATACGGATTCCTTTTTTCGAAATAACGAAACCTAAGAGTCGATCAGAACTAACACAAAACACACATTTGTTTGGGCTAAGGTGAATATTATAATGTCTACAACAAAGGAAAATATCCCAAAGATGCCTCAGGTGATCAGTTTGATGTTTTTAGTGAGTAGGGAGGTCATCAAAATATGGTTGAACGATGTGTTTGATGTCATGAAAAGCATAATCCATGGCATGTTGAAATGTGGCCCCAACATTCTTGAAACCAAACGGGAGTTTCCTATAAGCGAAAGTGACTCGGGGACAAATAAAAGCAGTTTTAGGTTAGTCTATCGGGAGAATGTTGATTTGATTATAGCCCAAAAATGCCTCCATAAATGAAAAAAATTGCAGCCAACACAGTCATCAACAATCTGGTCAATAAACAAGGTGGGATAATTATCCATCGGACATGCACGATTTACATCTTGATAATCAATGCACACTCGAACGGTGCCTGCTTCTTCATGACAAGGACTATATTTGACACCCAATCAATTAAAGGAATGGGGTATATGAAACTAGCTCAAAGAATCTTTTCAACTTCAACCTTAATACCTACATACTTCTTGGGATGGACTGGATAGAGGCACTATTGGACTGATTTGGCATCAGGATACGTCTTAATTTCATATACAACTATATTTGGGTCAAGTCCTAGAATTTCCTCATATGTCCAGTCAAATACATCTCAGAAATCACAAAAAATGGCTTGATAATTCTCCATCACATATGGAGAACAAGATGCTCCAATGTGTAGATTTTTGACAACACTTGCATTGATGGAAATGTCAAGAGGCATTATTTTTTCGATATTCAAAACATTCTTTTCTAAATTGATCTCATGAATGGACACAAAATTCGTAAAAAGTTTGACATAATTGGGCAAGCATACATCATTGAGTCTATCCTCAATGGAATCAGGTAAGGAGGAATGACGATGATGTTCATCCCTTTGCACATTGTCTGACATCATGATTTCCATCATGCTTTCATTGGTAGAGAATACACACGAGAAAGGATCAGAAGACATATCATAGTCCTGTAATATGTCTACCCAATTAAGCAAATCAAAAGAGGAGACTGCATAAGCTAAATAAATGGATTTGTAATCTAGCTCAATAGGGCTTAGCGTAATTCGTTCACCAAAACATTGGATGTCAGTTTCATCTGGTAGAATCCATGCATTGGCTAAGATAGTAGAAGACAATACCATATTTATATAGGCTATCAAAGATGAGCTATTGCGAAGGAGAGGGGGTGGGAGTGAAAAGTTCCCCATAAGTGAAGAATCCTTCAACAATCCAACTCCGACATGTTTATATGACTGTAGGGTTCCCCCCACAAGAGGGACACTTCCAGTAACATGTTAATCGAAGGCAAAAAAGGTGAGTTGGTTTATCGCTACAATCCTGCCTTTCTGAGGAAAGGATATCATACAAAAGTAAGTCTAGACAAAAGAATCCATAGCATAAACCCACGTACATCCTCATATAAGATTGTAATAAAGAGGTCCATCAATAACTTTGACTTATATGGAGACAGTCTTTCCCCCTAATTCAAATTGCATAGAGTTCAAAAACCCACAAGGTTTATATTTTCTCCTATCAAAGGCCTTCAATGTAGTAGGTGACTGACTCATTTGAGGAGAACCAATCACCTTCCAGCAAGACATGGACATAATGAAATTCGAGGCTCCCTCATCCACAATAGAACGGTGAATATTCTTACCACATAAGACAACTTGAATTATAAAAGACAATTTACTTGAAAGCCAAGGGGTATAGTTTTCATGAGAGAAACCAACAAGGTTAGAATCCGAGGATCCACACATCTGATAGCTGAAATTAAATGCCCCTTTTTGGTGGGGCAGTTTTGCAACATCACAAGAGTCGACATAGGTGAGTGGTACCACAAAAGGAAACTTTAAGTCCGGTGGAAGATGTCATGGATATGAGGGAATATGTTGAGAAACAGGCTCTTTCATTCCTTAATAAGGAGGGTTTTGGTAATAAGGAATGTGGTTACCAGAATAGGGAGGATTCTGTTAGCCAGAATACAAGTGACCTTGTTGACCAACCCCAAGATAACCATGGATTTCATGGCCTTGAAAAGGCACCTGAGTGATACCCTGATAAGGTATATACTATTGCTCGATGGGGATTTACATAATCCCATGATAAAGAGGGTTCAATTGATGTTGTACCATATTGTACACAATCTGTCCTACTAGAATTTGAGGAATACCTCATGCAAGGTATTGATATTGTAAAGGAACTTGTAAAGGCTGAGTAAGTGGGGCCTAACAATTACCAGATACTGAAGGGACGGGTTGAGATGTTACCGTAGCCTATATAGGTTGAGTTACATGAATTCAAGCTTGTTGAGGTATATATTGAGGAATAGGAATTTGAGATGATGGCATATGTTGGTAAACAAATGATGAACCCAACATCGAACCAAGTTGAATGAGGAAAGTAGGCTCCCCAAAACTAGCAGCTATCCTATGATAAGGAGGAATATAATAAGGTTGGTTACCAATTTGAGGTATACCAATAATAGGTTCCCCCCTTGCCAAAAGAAGAGGGGATCATGGAGGCAACTTCCCTCCATGTGCAGGGGACCCAACATAAGGATATTTAGGATATTCATGAAGAATACCTTGCCCACTAACATAGGGGCCAACCTATTGTTCAACTATTGAAGTAGGAGAATGAGAAGGAATAGACTGTGCAACACTCATAAGAGTAGCGCCAGATGTAATTTCCAAAGTAGATGACATGGGGGATATCCATAAACTGGAAGATGCACCAGAGAAGGTACCAAATAAAGACTACTAACCAGATGTGATGAAAGTGCCACCATACAGATGTGCCTTTGTTGATGTCAAAAACATAGATGTGGAAGCGATATTTAAAGTCTCAACCATAGTGGTGGATGTAAGCTATGAATCCATATCGGTTCCAGTAATGGTCAATAGTCCCAATGTGGATTTCCACGTGAAATTCACGAGTAAGTCAAAATAATCAGACAAAGGAGTTTGTACGGGATGTGGAGAAGGAAGAAGATGATGGGTTTAATAAAGGAAAAGTCCCTCCAAATGAGTAGAAGGATGAGGCTCTTCTTGTGGGATCTCCTCGATACTCATAAGTCCTGGTGGAAGTGGTTCACCATTGGGGTCGAGATATATAGTAAGCGAATATGTCTGAGACAACACAAGAGAAGATGGAATACCTGAAGTAATAGGTGAAGATTATTGAGGCTCCTCAGGTTCGATGACCTCAGGAAATAAAGTTTCTAACTCAGGAAGGTCAAATTGTATAACCTTAGGAAACAAAGTCTCAGGTAATTCGGTATCAGTTGTGTCAATTTCACCGACAAGAGTAGATGTAATCTCAAGTTCGGTACTCAAGGGGACAGATGATTATGGTTGATTGGATTCAGGAGGAGGATTAGAAGTAGTACTATAGTTTCCCACTTCTGTAGTTTGCATTATTTTATGCTTCTAGCGACGACCAGGAGTAGCCTCTGGTGGAAGAGGAGGCTTATTTTGGATTCTATGTGAATGACGAAATGGGGGATCTTGCTGTTCCACATTGGATAGTAAATTTTATTAACACAAAAATAAATAAATCAAAAAGAGGGTAATCTAGGGATAAAGGATTACCAAGCAATTGTGACTACAATATATACCTTGGTGAACCAAGGACTTAATGTAGGGCAGCCAATCTGCCCAAATGTTGTGTTCGGTGTGTCATGATTTATAGGGTCATAGACTCAGTTACCTATGGATGGATAACAACCTATTGGGGACTCCCAAAATATATGTGATGGTACATGGGAGTGTAGTCTATAGTAGTATTATCTGATGTGTAATTTTTTGATGAGAGAATTCCCATATACCTTACATGCATGGAGCACCACCAATATACCCGAACGTATGTGGAGTATGGTCCTATATACTCACATACATGGAACAAGCTTTCGCCCCAGGGATGCAATGCTAGAAAACAATGACAACTCCTACATTTAACAACACTGGAGGAATTCTCTAGCCTAGATCTATATATGTTTGTGTTAATGTTACAAATTCTCCTTAGGTTGATTTAGTAAATTTTAAGTTAATCTCGAATTAAGTTTCAGTTTTAGGGCTCACCACGAATTCACCTGAATTCCATAAAATGCAAATTTAGCATGAGTAAATAGAATCTTTCTCTTCAATGAAAATCTAGCTAAGGAAGGGAAGATATAAACAATATGCAACACAAAAAATGCAATAAAAAAGATGCACAATGAAATTCCCTTTTCATGCAATTGTTCCTAAATCAATATAGATGCAAAATCTGAAATGCGAATGCAAGAATTTTTCTTTTCACCACAATTTAATTTTCAAAATGAGGAAAACTAAGATGTAAATGTTTGATCACTGATTCAAATGCACTTTTTAAAATGAGGACTAGAACAACAATTCATCCAAGCGATCAATGATCAAACTAAACAAGTTTGCAAGTGAACTAATGATCATAACAAAGAAAAATAAAAACAAATTCTTATCAAGACAATAAAACACACATTCAAACCAAATGGAGTCTCCAGAGAGACCACAAGGCACTCAAGACTTAGGGAAGGTCAACTGGATGTAGACTGATCAAATCAACATTGAACAAACAAGGAAAGTTTTGTGCAAGAACAGCGATCAACACAAGTCCAGAAGAGGCACCAGTGCTTTGCAACACAGGCACAGAGAGGGCCTAGATGAGGGGCAACGCATGCACAAATAAGGACTAGGTGAGGTGCAACACTCTATCAGCAAACCAGAGGGTATGTTGGTCCTTGGAAAGAGGATTCTGACATAAAAATTGCAAACGAGACTCAATGCAGTCACTTCCAAGGTCTATTCTTTGCTGATTGAAGGAGCAAAGGTCTATGATAGAGGTAAATCAAACACAATGGAAAAAGAAACCACCAAAGGAATACATCGTTCTCTAGTATGGTTGCTAATTTATTATGTGGGATTTATGACTGTGGACAGAAATACCTCCGTTAGGTTTGGTGGCTAACCTAGAATAATAGAATGGAAAAGGACCGAATGTTTTCGTTAAAGTAGATGAGGGGAAGAAACCTACTTGGAATATGTCATATGTTTCACTCCTTCTTTGGATTGAACTCTCCAATCATAGCTCCAACTGCCACAATTAGAACCTGCACAACCAGAAAACACAAGCCAATAAACTACAAGATCTATGTTGCATAATCTATCTACTTCATTCAACAGATCAACTTGGTATTGAAATATATGAAATAATGACATCACATATAGGAAAATAACAGAAATATTTGTATTGATATAAATGGAGTTAGTTACAATCTTAAATAGGTGTTGATCTTGTAGAAGAGCTCCTCCAAGTTGTTGACTTGTCCTTCCTTTGTCACAAAGTGTACCTCCAATCACCACAAATGCATGAAAACCTAACTCTCTTCACAACAACATAAGCATAGAATCACTCTTTAAAATCCAACCTCTTGCATATGGAAGGTTTTAAATATATAGAGGACTGGGGTAAGTTGGGAGTTCTTATCCTTTTACCAATATTTGGATTGAGATTTGATCTTGATGGGAGGATAAGATATAAGGATAAGGGATGGAAACTCCAAGGTAGGATAGAATAGGATTTGAGAGTTTAATATGAGGTGAATGGCTACAATACATCGTAGAAGATTTTGGAAATGGAGGCTTCAGGATTATCTCTCTTTTTCCTGAATTTCTAAAACCCACTCAGGTTCAAGGAAGGCAACCTGTAGGTGATCAACGTACACCACAATGGAGCAACCTGTAGGTGAACGCCTTCCAGCAAGAGGCTAGGGTGTGTTGGTCCTAAAACTGTCTCAGATGATGTAGTTTAGGGCAGAGTCTGTGGGGAATGAAATATTCATGCATAGGGCTTTGTCCATTGATGATGTGAAGGGGGAATAGAATGTGAATGATCCCATTAGGAGGTTGTTTGACCAGGTGTGACAAAATAGCCTATAACATACAATGTTGACACATAATCAAGTTCAACTTGGTAAGAATGTTAAAATATGTCCTCCATTCAACTTGTATTAGGGGAAGCACAAATTCAACTTCTCTATCCCTCATTATGAAAGAATTCAATCCCTCCTCTTTCACCATATTCCATCACATTTCCATTTTTAATGTCTCCTATCAAATATTGTTTAAAGCTTGAGCCAATAGAATCAAGCTTCTCCTTTCTAATATCATTTTAGAAAACTGTTAACTTTGCTACATTCTCTAAAGTTGGAGGCCTACTTGGCCCTTGGTCATGCTCAAAGAAAGGCTCATGGTGGTTGCCCTCACCTTCCCCTTTACCTCTCTTACCCTCCTTTGTCTTTATTTGTCGTGCTTTCATTGAAAATCATATTCAAATCCCTTTCTGAGTCTCGGGCTTTAATACACAGAAAACCTTATAAATCTGCAATCGCACGCTTACCTGCCTTCATAAGCCACCCTACAACCCCAGCTATTGATCTCTGCCACTTTGATCTAATGGCTCTCGTCGCAGAAACTTGCGCAATCGTTCCCCACCATCTGATCATCCTTCCCTGCGATCGGATGGTGATCACTTCCCCCGCTGCCATAACCTAACCACTCGTTAACCCGCGGGAAAAGTGGTTTTACCCCGGTCACATCCACCACGTGTCTCCCTCCTATTTCGATTGCTCCCTCGCGTACATTTACCACCCACCTCCGAAAAGCGGTGCGGGGAATACTACTTATCGCCCGTCTGTCATCCCCCGTTCGTTATTGTCCATGTACCTTCTGCCCCAATAACCATTGGATCTATCCGCCCAAGATCCAATGGCTCAAGACTATTGGTTCCTGCCTTCTCCTAATGTCTCCTGCCGATAGATCCCCACTGTTCATTCATTTAATCCAACGATCGATTTTCCCCTCTGCCTGTCCCGACTATCCACGTCCATAGCCATTATGTTCCCGAAGCACGAAGGTGGATAGCTACCTGTACTCTACGCATTTACTACTGCAACTACCTCATTCAAGAGTAGTATGCCGAAGGACAAGAAGGACGATGCCAAAGAAGAAATTCGCAACCAACAGTTATGGAATTTCATGCATATTACACTCCACCTGATCAAGAAGTACAACAGAGTATCAGAAAAGATCAATTTTGTTCATTAAAGCCAGCAGATTGCAGCAGAAACCCATACTAGATAGTTAAAGCGGTTGGTGGTCCATTATGACCCCTCCACGCGTAGAATAGCAGAGCATTTTTGTAATCAAATTCTATATATACCCAAAAACACAATGTGATGAGGGTTGATGGTTGTTGTTTTGATGTAAGGTTCAACTTCTAGAGACTATAACTACTTTGATACTTGCAGTGTTTGGTGTTCATTTTCAGCTAATACAAGCTTCTTTTGTTGTTAATTGCTCACTTTCCACTTCTTCTCTATTCTAGGATGTGCCTATTATGCATTTTTATGTGCTCTTGATATTTAGCATTTGAGAGGGTTGTCATCCCACCCCTGTGTTAGAATCTAGTATGTATCATTGAATGTGTTATGCAGGTTTTTGTTATTTTAGTGCTGGAGAGCTGTTATCCTATCTGTGCACTAGGAAATAGATTTGCAAACCTTTTACTGGTTGCAGCCAGCCATCACATGGTCTTGTGCATCTACTCGTGTAGTCAGTATTCTCCATCTTCACCGATTCCTTAAACTGTGAGTGATTGGTGGTCTAAAGCCTTGTAGTCTGGGGGTGTTCACCCACGTCTGGAGTTAAGCATAGTAGAAGTGGTTATCTGGCTTGGATAAGCATCATTCCTTCATTCATCCATTTCCAACTTTTTGTTGAGTTTTATAATGTTCCCGAGCATCTCCAAGATACAACCTAGGAGATTTTCTTGGGGTGATAACATTAATTGGCGTCGTTGCTAGGGAGAGGAGATTGAAGCTCAGCTTCCCTGGGGGACGACACAATTCTAGATTTTGATGATAGACAAAGTCTGGGCACATTTCTAGTTGTAATCATCTATTTGGCGACTCCACTGGAGGAAGACCAACCTTTGGCGACTCCACTTTATAGTCCTAGCTCAATTTGTGAGACATACTCGAAGAAATCCTCAGAAATCACCAGTTGAATCAGTGCCTGATCCTGAGAAGATTATCAAGTCGAAGAAAACATCGCAGAAAGCAGCATCAGGATCAGGTAAGCCTAAGAAATCTTATGTATCTCTGCAAGAGAAGGCTATAGTCGAGAATGTATCATTTGAAGATTTAGAGCCTAATATTGCTAGTGAGAAAATTCCTTCAGAGATTCATACAACTCCTTGTGCTTTTAGTTCCCCTTTGGATCTCAGTCCAAAGATTGCATCCCATACAATCCATCATACTCCTTTGTGTCTGCCATCCATTTCATTGTTCCCCACCACTCAATCTGCAAGTATCCTTCCACATACCCTAGTCATGGCAGGTCAGCAAGCACCTACGAAGATAAAAAGAATTATAGCTGCTACGTATGGACCCCTAGTTTTGCCTATTCCTTTAAATGCTATGCCTGCATGAGAATATCAGATATACATGCCTAAGTTCATTGGCACAGATGGATTAACTGTTGAAGAAAACCTTGAGGCTTTTTATAGTTATGTTGATAATTTAGACATTAGTGAAAATGATGTGTGGATAAGAGTTTTTGTCCAGAGCCTTGATGGGGAGGCCAGAAAATGGCTCAAAGAATTAACCCCTAGATCTATTGCTAATATTGAAACCTTAGATGATGCATTTTTAAAGCAATGGGGAGATAAAAAAGGACTTGCTATATCACCATACTGAATTTGAAAACCTGAAAGGAGAAAATGGGGAATATTTGCCCGATTTTAATAAGAGATTTAATCGTATGTATAGTAAAATACCAACTAAAGTAAAGCCAACCCCCACCTCAGCCAAGCTCACTTATGCCAATGCTTTTGACTTTGATTTCTATTTATTGTTGAGAGAAAGAAGATGTGCCACTCTGGCTTATATGTAAGATGCAGCTCTAGAAGTAGAATCCAATATAATGGCTGCAGAAAAACTTAAAAGTCATGCTGATAGAAGGAGGCAGAGAGGTGAGGCTTCTTCTTCCTCTGCTTCATCATCAGAGCCTAAACTAGATAAAATGACTAGAATGATAGAGTCATTGGCTACTGAAATATCTAAGCTGAAGGTTGAACAGAACTCAGGAAAGACAAGGCAGCATAACGCATTTGCTTCAGGAAATTCAAATCCATTCAGAAGAGAAAATGAGCAGTTACAAATCATTCAAAGGGGTAAAGAACCAAATGAAGAGCAGAAAGTTAAAGCTCCTTCTCAAAATGTAGTCATGGAGGAGGAACAGATTGAAGATGAGGATGAAATACATTACATGGAAGATAAAGACAGCGTTGCCTTTTTTACATTGGTTGAATACGAAGAAGCATTACTCCAAGACCAAACCAGTCAAGAATGGGACAGAGGGGTTGTTCTGCAGACTGGTGAACAACAAAGATATAATCTGAGGTATCATGCAAATAATGTCAAGGAGAGTCCTGCCCAAAGAGCTGTTGTCCAAACGGAGTTGCAGAATACCAAACAAAGAAGACCAACAGCTGATCCAGTCATCCTCAAAGCTCCAGTTCAAGAGGTAAGAGGTCCTGACAAGTCCCCTTCCCCTTTAAGCTTTGAAACAGAAGTCCAGAAGTTAAAAATATATGTGCCTCTGGTAGATCTTGTAAAGAGTGAAGTGTTTAGAAAGCCTATCCTTGAAGCTCTTGAACTGAAGCCACACAAACCTCCACCGACTCTGGCAATTTGAAAGATGACAAACTTGTAGTTGTGCTTAGCCCAATGACTGAACCTGCTGATGATAACTCTCCATCTTTTTATGTATCCTTGACTATTCATGACAAAATCCTTCACAATTTCTTGCTAGACATAGGGGCTAGCCACAATATGATTCCAAAAGCTGTCATGGAAGAGTTAGGCCTTGATATCACTAGACCATACCATGATCTATTCTCATTTGATTCAAGGAAAGTAAAATGCTTGGGACTGATAAAAGATTTAGCTATTACCCTAATTCAACTGCCCATGAAAAGCATTGTGACGGACATTGTGGTAGCAGATGTCCCTCTTAAGTTTGAAATGTTGTTGTCTAGAGGATGGATTAAGAGACTAGGTGGGACATTACAGAATGATTTATCTTATGCTACTGTCCCAGTTTTTGGAGGAGAAAGCAGGAGATTATATAGAGAAGCATAGCTGGCATATATCATCAGTGATGAGAAGAATCCTTCTAATCACCCTATTTATGCTGTGGACATTGATTTTGGAGCATGTATTCTCCAAATAGAAGAATATCAGAAGGCATCAATGCAGCTCAGGAAACAAACAGTTCAGGCTGAGGAAGAGCAAGGAAGTCAAGGAAGTCAAGGAAGAGCAAGGAAGTAAAGTTTGGGAGATGTTATTTGAAGGAGCATGTTCCATGAAGACTACAGGAGCAGGGGTGGTGCTGGTATCTCCACAACAAAAAAGCACACAGTTGTCTTTTAAGCTGGCCTTCCAAGTCACAAACAATATAGCAGAGTATGAGGCTCTAATATTGGGCCTGAACACAACAAAAGGTAAAGGAATCAAGAACATAAAGGTGTTTGGAGATGCTGATCTGATCATTCAACAAGTAAACAGAACAATTCAAGCAAAGCACTCCAGGCTAAAAGCATACAGAGATGAGGTATGGAGACTCAAAGATTCCTTTGATAATTTCTGTATTTCATATATCCCTAGAGCTAGAAATCAGCTTGTTGATTCTCTTGTCATGTCTGCTAGCATGTTTAACCCTCCCATGCCTCCCAGACTAGTTTATGAAGTTCAAATGAAATATAGACCATCCTTTCCTGACAATGTCTAGCATTGGAAAGTTTTTGAAGATGACGATGAGGTGAATAGGTTCTTGCAAGTCATTGATGAATTTTTTGAAATGAAAATTGACCAAGAAAATGAGGCCTTGCAAGAAAGCCCCCAAGCACAACTTAGAAATAAAATTGGTAAAGATAGTATTGTCCAACTACCCAGCAATCATACACCTAAGGGTTTAATTCCTCTAGAAAGATTGTTTGACCAAAATGATGTGACTTACAAGGCTACTAAAAAAGAAGATCAGTCTGCAATCTGTAAACATGATATAGGGAGTCTAGGTTAGCCTAGATACATAAATCTGTCCACTCATCTGTCTACTGATCAATGTTCTGAATACTGCAATTTAATGAAGCAATTTGCTGATGTTTTTGCCTAGGAATACAGTGACCTAAAAACGTATGATAAGAAGATTATCCAGCATAAAATCCCCTTAGAAAAAGACACCATCCCTTTCAAGCAGAAGCTGAGACTAATGAATCCTATGCTCCTCCCTCTAATTGAAAAAGAATTAGAAAAGATGTTGGCTACCAAAATCATAATTCCCCTTAGATATTCAAAATGGGTAGCCAACCTAGTAGTGGTGAGGAAGAAAAATGGAGAAATCAGACTTTGTGTTGATTTCAGAAACTTAAACAAATGCTCCAAGAAAGACAACTATCCCCTACCCAATATGGAGCATTTACTGCAAAACGTCTCAAGAGCCAAAGTGATGTCTTTCCTGGATGGATTTCAGGCTTTAATCAGGTTGTTGTGCATCTAGATGATCAGGAGAAGACTGCATTCACCACTCCTTGGGGCACTTTTATGTATGCCAATATGCTTTTTGGATTGATGAATGTTGGAGCCACCTTTCAGAGAGCGATGGATATAGAATTTGTGGGAGAGAAGGATAAATTTGTCCTTATCTACCTTGATGATATAACAGTATACTCCAACAACCATCAAGACCACTTGCAACATTTGAAAAAAGTGTTCCTGAAGTGCAGAAGGTTTGGGATTTCAGTCAATCCTAAAAAATCATAGTTTGCTTTAGAAGAAGGCAAGTTGTTAGGACATATTTTTTCTGTTGCAGGTGTCCGAATTGACCCAGAAAGAGTAAAAGCAATACAGATTTTGTCTGTCCCAAGATCAAAGAAAGATATCCAGTCCTTTCTAGGTAAAATAAACTTTGTAAGGAGGTTTATACCAAATTTTGCAAAACTCGTGAAGCATATCACCTCCATGTTGAAAAAGGGATCAGAGATCAAATGGACTGATGCAGCAAGAAAATCATTTGATTCCATTAAAAAAGATATTATGGAAGCTCCTGCTTAAATTAGTCCAGATTACAATAAGGAGTTCCATACATTTTCTTTTGCCTCTAAGGACACCCTTGCAGCAGTATTATTGTAGGCAGACGAAGAAGGTTCAGAGCATCCAGTAGCATTTTTCAGCAAAACCTTAGGGATGCTAAGCTAAGGTATGACATTATTGAAAAACAAGCTTATGCTCTTATCAAGTCTTTAAAAGAATTCAGAGTTTATATTTTGCATTCCAAGATAATTGCATATGTACCCTCTGCTACAATAAAAGATGTCTTAACACAACCTAATGCTAATGGAAGAAGGGCTAAATGGATAGCAAAGTTGATTGAATTTAATATAGAACTGAAGCCCACCAAACTTGTCAGAGGTCAAGGTCTTGCCAGATTGTTAGCTGAAGAAAATTGCAGAACATTGGACATTAATCTCATGGGCACATATGCAGAAAATAGTCAAACATAAATAACAGCTGAACCAGAAAAGAAGCAGTCATTGGCAGAAAATCTAGCTTCGTGTGATTGGTATTCTGCAATAGCCAATTTCTTGCTGAAATTAGAAATCCCTCCAAGCTCAAGCACAAGTCAAGCTAGAACTATTAAGCTTAGAGCAGCTAAATATTGCATTAATGAAAATCTGCTCTATTGGAGGGACCCCTCTAGAATGCTTTTGAGGTGTCTGAACAAAGAACAGTCAATAGAAGTTATGCAGCAATTCCATTCCAGCATGTGTGGAGGGCACCATTATTGGAAGACTACATCCCATAAAATCCTCAGAGCTGGGTATTATTGGCCCTCCTTATTTTCTGATGTATTTTCATGTGTTAAATCTTGTGACAGGTGCCAAAGATTTGAAGGAAAACAGCAGTTAAAGTCCCTGCCCTTAAAACCAATACATGCAAAAGGACCGTTTTAGCAGTGAGGCTTGGATTTCATTGGTGAAATCAATCCTCATTCCAATGGCCAACACAGATGGATATTAGTAGCCACTGATTATTTCACTAAGTGGATTGAAGCAATCCCTACCAGGAAGGCTGATCATAATGTGGTCATGAAGTTTTTAATTGAAAATATCTTTACCAGATTTGGTTGTCCACATAAATTAGTCACAGATAATGCAGCAACCTTTAGGGCAAAAGAATTGGTGGAAATGTGTGATTCAATGGGCATTAAACTGGTTCATTCCACCTCATACTACCCTTAAGGTAATGGTCTAGCAGAGTCTTCCAATAAGAGTTTAATAAGGATAATTAAGAACCTATTGAATGATAACAAAAATAATTGGGATTCTAAGATCAAGTATGCACTTTGGGTTGACAGAGTGACCATTAAGAGATCCACAAGGAATTCTCCATTCAAGTTCGTATATGGCAGAGAGGCAGTATTTGCAATTCAACTTATGCTCCCTGTGGCAAAGTTCCTGCAACAAGAGAAAACTGAGGAGGAAGACATGGCAAAAAGAATCACTGATTTAGGAGAGGTACATCAGATTAGACAATAGTTGGTCGAAAGGGCTGCAGCACATCAGAAAAGGATCAAGGAAGCTTTTGACAAGAGGACAAAATCAGATAATTTTCAAATTTGAGACTTGGTCCTGAAGTGGGATGCACTGAAAGAAAAGAAAGGCAATCATGGGAAATTTGATGCTTTCTGGATAAGGCCTTTTGTTATTTCTCAGGTCCAAGGGAACAACGCCTTCATACTGCAAAGTATGGGAGGAGAGGCAGATTTTGATGGCCCAGTTAATGGACGTCTTCTAAAAATTTATGTCATTTAAGGTCTTTTGGCCTTAAAGTTGTAAATATTTTATTTTTATTACTTTAGTGTAGGATAGTCAGACTCCATGCCCAATGGAACACTAGGAATTTTGCTAATTTTTTTTCATCAGAGAGGCAATGGTCTGCAAGTTCTTGAGACCTCACAGGGAGGATCTCATCCCCAGAAGGAGCCAGTGTTAGCTTTGCTACATTCTCTAAAGTTGGAGGCCGACTTGGCCCTTGGTCATGCTCAAAGAAAGGCTCATGGTGGTTGCCCTCACCTTCCCCTTTACCTCTCTTACCCTCCTTTGTCTTTATTTCCCATGTTTTCATTGAAAATCATATTCAAAGCCCTTTTTGAGTCTCGAGCTTTAATACACACCAAACCTTATAAATCTACGACCGCACGCTTACTCGCCTTCATAAGCTGCCCTACAACCCCAGCCGTTGATCTCCGCCACTTTGATCTAACGGCTCCCGTCACAAAAACTCGTGCAACCCTTCCCCATCATCCAATCATCCTTCCCCATGATCGGATGGTGATTGCTTCCCCCACTTCCATAACCTAACCACTCGTTAACCCACAGGAAAAGTGGTTTTACCCCGGTCACATCCGCCACGTGTCGCCCTTCTATTGCGATTGCTCCCCCGCGTACGTTTACCACCAACCTCCGAAAAGCAGTGCAGGGAATACCGCTTATCACCCATCCATCATCCCTCGTTCGTTATTGTCCATGTACCTTCCGCCCCAATAATCGTTGGATCTATCCACCCAAGATCCAACGGCTCAAGACTGTTGGTTCCTACCTTCTCCTAATGTATCCCACCGATAGATCCCCACCGTTCATTCATTTAATCCAACGACTGATTTTCCTCCTCTACCTGTCCCAAATATCCATGTCCATAGCCATTCTGTTCCTGAAGGACAAAGGTGACTAGCTACCTATACTCTGCGCAGTTACTACTGCAACTACCTCATTCAAGAGTAATGTGCCGGAAAGATGAGAAGGACGATGCTAAAGAAGAAATTCGCAACTAGCAGTTATGGAATTTCATGCATATTACACTCCACCTAATCAAGAAGTGCAACAGAGTATCAGAATAGATCAATTTTGTTCATTAAAGCCAACAGATTTCAATAGAAAACCATACTAGATAGTTAAAGCGGTTGGTGGTCCATTATGACCCCTCCACGCATAAAATAGCAGAGCATTTTTGTAATCAAACTCTATATATACCCAAAAACACAATGTGATGAGGGTTGATGGTTGTTGTTTTGATGTAAGGTTCAACTTTTGGAGACTGTAACTACTTTGATACTTGCAACGTCTGGTCTTCATTTTCAGCTAATACAAGCTTCTTTTGTTGTTAATCGCTCACTTTCCACTTCTTCTTTGTTCTAGGTTGTGCTTGTTATGCATTTTTCATGTGCTCTTGATATTTAGCATTTGAGGGGTTGTCATCCCACCTCTGTGTTAGAATCTAGTATGTATCATTGAATGTGTTATACAGGTTTCTGTTATCTTAGTGCCAGAGGGCTGTCATCCTGTCTGTGCACTAGGAAATAGAATTGCAGACTTTTTACTGGTTGCAGCTAGCCATCACATGGTCTTGTGCATCTGCTGGTGCGGTCAGTGTTCTCCATATTCACCTATTCCTCAAACTGTGAGTAATTGGTGGTCTAAAGCCTTGTAGTCTAGGGGTGATCACCCATGTATGGAGTTAAGCATTGTAGGAGTGGTTATCTGGCTTGGACAAGCATCATTCCTTTCATTCATCCGTTTCCAACATTTTTGTTGAGTTTGTAATGTTCCCGAGCATCTCCAAGATACAACCTAGGAGAGTTTCTTGGGGTGATAACAAAAACCAAGGTTGTTTTGTTGAAAACACCAAATATGTGACAACATCATTTTAGTCCAAGAGGCCATGCACTCTAGTAAACCCTGAGGATAAATGGGCATGATAAAGAAAATAAACATGGCCAATACCTTTCTCAAAGTATGACATAATCTTCTAAAGAAGGTGATGAGGAAATTCGTACTTGGTAACAAATTTATTAGTTGGGTCTCCTCGTATATCAACAATCCTTGGATCCCCCCCCTTTATCAATGGTCTACCTTCCCCCCATCTTCAAGGCCTTGCAGGGGCTATGTCAAGATTGTTGCTTACTCCCATACTCTACATAATTAGGGAAGATACCTTAAGTAGAAATTCAGATAAATAAGGAAGATATGGATCAATTCATGGATTCAAAATTGTCTGAGGCCTCAAAAATATCAACCATTCCCAATTTGTGGATAATACTCTCTTGTGTGGATGATCCTCCACCATCATTATCTCTAGATTCAAATCCTCCCTTGATCTGTTTTCTAAGGTTTAAATAGGCTTAATTAACTGTGCCAAAATTCAAGATATGCTTGGAACATTAACAACAAATCCATCATTATGATCACCAAATTTCTCCATTTAGCCTTTCAGGATAATTGTGGATCCATAAAATACTTAGGAATCCCTCTGAGTCTTCACTCCCAAATCTATATTTACTCGTAGCGCCTTATCCGAAAAATAAAATCCGAATTCACATAATGGGGAGATTAGTGGTTAAATTGGTCCTTTCAACTTATATTATTTATCATCTATCCCCCTTTAAATCTATTGGGATTGAAACAATCTACAACTAATGAGTTTAGGAAATTCCTCTAAGAAGGGGATACAACAAATTATAAATTATTTCTCATGGTTAATTGGCATATTGTGAGTCATCCTAAAGCTCATGGAGGGTTAGTAATAAACTATCCTTTTATGGTTAATCAAGACTTAGGGGCTAAAATATTGTGGAGATTGGTCACAAGGAAAGTAGGATAGTGGACAGAAACAATCTATGAAAAGTATATCTTAGGAAACCAACATTGTTGATTATACTAGACTCTTTAAACCTCCAATTTCTCTCAAATCTAGAGTTTTACCTTCATATCCTTCTCTCTCATACAAGGAAATCTCTTATGGACTCCTTGAAATGGGAAAGACATTATTATTTGGAATGACAATATAATGGGAAGGCCACCTATATCTTCATGCCCTCACTTTCTTCCATTGAAATATTTGCTTGAAGAACATGAAAAGTTCACCATCATTTACGTATCTAGTTGGTCTCTTCCTTACTGAATATTTAGAAGTTGAAACTCAAGAGAGGTTCCTGGACACCTTCAATTATTTCTTCCCTCTTTTTTATCTACTCTCCATGAATTTTCCCCAAGTTCTATGACTGGGGACGATTCTAGAAGTTGGGGCACAAAAAACTATATAGTAAAAAAAATGTTATGACATGACCTTATTCCAATATGTAACTCCCTAAATCAAGGGTTTGGAAGAAAATGTGGAACACAGACAAACTTCCTAAAATGGATATTAGCACATCATAATATTCTTACTATATAAAACTTAAGAAATAGGCTTAAAATTGGTCCCTCTTTTAGAGGAATCCTCTAAACGCTTGTTTCTTTAATGTTCTTTTGGTAGAAAAACATGGTAGTTTGTTTTGAAAGGACTCTTCCCCATAGTAATTTTTCCTATTTATCCCTCCTCTTTATTTGATAAATGAACTAGGAATTAAAGAGGATCATTTCATAGAAAACCTATCTTCTAGAGAATATGGGCCTCTCTTCTAAAATATGTATGTTGGAAGATTTGATAACCACAATCAAGCTATCTTCTAGGATGTCAAACTTGATGCAAGGAAAACAATAATGATGTTCTAGCCCTTACTCTCCCATTAGACAACTTAAATTCTCAAAGAGTTAAGTTGTCTTCCCCTCAAATTTTGGACAAGCTAGAATAAGAATGGTTTTAATCCCTCTCCATCCAAGATTTAGAGGATGAGAACTCATTAGCAAGATCATCCTGAAAATTTTAGTTATTCCCTTCAAAGTTTTAACAATTAAAAGAAAAGAAAAAATCACATATTATTTACTTTGATAGATCCTAAAAGTGCAACCTTGTGGTGGTTAGTCCAGGAGGGATCCTCTATGACCCAAGAGGAAAACTAGTCCTTTCCTTTTCTTTGCGTCTAGGTTTGGAATCAAAAAACTTAGTGGAAGATTATGCTCTTTTTCAAGGAGTAAGGCTTGCCTCCCTCTATGCCATTCAAATCTCATTACATTTGGGTACTCAAAGAACACCATTAGATATATTCAATTGGTCTTATTCCCCTTCAATTTTCATCTTTATTCCATAATTTAATGCATAAATTTCCTCCTGAGCTCTTTTGTTCATGTATCATGTTTCCATTATGGGATAAAAATTATAGCATTTATCACCATGCAAACAAAACCCTTCTCAATCAGAAAGGAGTCTTAGTAGTCAATAGGAGGAGTTTGACCTTCCCAATTTCATAATGGCTCCTCCCTCCTAGCCAACATATTGTGGTGATGCCCACATGGTCTCCCCCATTGCTGTAATATCCATTTTATTAAACCACAATCTCCCTCACTCTTCCACTATCCTCTAGTAACTTCCCAGTACACTTTGCACACATGCTTGACTCTCTGCAAAATTCACATGAAATGATTGTTTCGTCTATCCATCTCTGTAACCATGGATGAAAGCAAGCCATATCTCCAAGGCTTAGTCCATTAAATTTTCCATCTACACATATTAATTTAGCCAACTCTATGGGTAATATATTTTTTCATTCTTCTTCTTCATTTGAACCCAGTGGAATAGTTTTTACTTACCTATTCTTCTTTGTGCTTTCCATGTAAGGAAACTTGGTGTCGGTGACTCCTCATGGTCCCCCCTCTTGAAATCCCCCTCCATATCCTCTAGATGATTTGCAATCTCTAGTTGATGACTCCCATTACACTCTTATAATAAAGGTTCTACATCTTGAATCCTAGTTGGAGCTCTTTTGGGAAACTATTGTTCAACATTGTCATTCCATGTACACCTAAGCGGTAAGGAGGATCATTTAGGAGAAAAGATGGAAGAATTGTGAGTTTAACAAGACAAAATTCCTCCATGTAATACATATTCTACTCCTTCAGAACTTGCATCCTCTCCTATAATCAACCATTTATTCATAGACTTGCACATCTATTATCCGGGAATACTGTCCACTCGGATGCTGCTATTCCCACTAAGATGGGTGGCTATCTTAGAAACAAACAATCAAAGTCTACTATTGTTTCCTTTAATGAAAATAGATGAGAGGAGAGACAAGAATACCAACCTGAGTCTTGCGCTTGATTTCCTCTCCTTCTTGATAGAGCTTCGTCGCTTCTTCTTTGTCTGCCCAGCTTCAAAAGAACCTGTGGAATCACAGCAACATACTACTATCCAAGAAACAATGATCTAAACTCATAAATAATACAGGATCAGATGTGTATTAACCATATACATGCATATATAAACAAGTACACAAGAATATGGAAGGAAACAAGAATAGCTTTATTAAGATGAAAAGTAGCAAGAGCATTACAACCATGTGCTCTGACCCAGCATCATCCTCCAGCTAAGAAGCCCTTCTTCACCTCAAGTAAAGCTTAGATCACCCAACACTATGAATGTACACCAGAAAACCAATAACACTTCTCTATAAGATACAAAATTCCAGCCTATGGATCTCTGTGATGAGGGATCCATATATAGATGATTATAGGAAGGTGAGTCATCTTCTTGGATCTTGATTGGTGTCCTCTCTCTGATAGTTCCTGCTTCCACTTGGAGAATGATGATCTCTTACTCATCCCTGGTCGAAAACAGAGAGGCAAGTTTCAGAGGGGAAGCTTATGGAAGATTCCATGATCTTCCACCTCGCATTTTGTCCTTGCCATTTGTCCATTCCTGACCATCGCACCCTAAAAAGGAGCAATTCAGTGTGCATTGCACCTTGTACACTGGGAAGGTGATATGCATCGCACCCTCTACACTGGGTTTTTTGTATGGTCCAATTTTGACCATTTATGAGCGGTTTTTAGTGGAGAACTTCTGGGAGATTATGTAATCAGCTGACCTTGTTCCTTTAGGCAGTGAAGCAACACTTTTAGGGACTTAGGAACCCTCAGTTTATGGACATTTATGATTGGGGTTGAAGTGCCCAAAAATGTCTATAACAGTTGCCCC
>APFE030824671.1:116434-142060 GCA_000404065.3 Pinus taeda | reverse complement strand
AGTCAGAACCAGAAGTTAGTTAAGTAAAGAAAAAGGCAAATCAATAGCTGTGGAAGAAAGCCCCATATCAAAAGCTAGTCTAAATGATTTGCTTGAGGCAATTGATTTTGAACAAGCTAAATCAGTGCAGGTTGAGTCAATGCCTATTGACCTAACTCGGTCATCACCCGATAGCACCAAAAAATCAAAGGCCTCAAAAAGGTTAAGGTTTTAGGAACCTGGTAATGAATTTATATTCAAACCACGAAGGCCAGTCACCAGGAGGCAAATTAAAGTAGCTGAGCAATTGCACAGGGAAGAGGTAGCTATGAAGGTACCTGCAACAAAAGTAATTGAACAAATGCCTAAAGCAGAGGAGGCAGAGGAAATGAAAAGAAAACCATACACAAGAAGACAAGCAAGAGAAATGGAGAAGCAGCTACCCAGAACAGAAAAAGTAAAAGAAATCAAGAAGAAAGGTTTGAATAAAAAGGTCCCCATTTCCAAAGAAACCAAGACTACATCTTCAAAAGAACAATGGGAGGTAACCGAGAAATAAATGGCTAATATGGAGAAAGCCGTAGCAGAAATTGCAGCCATGGAAAAGGAGGTTGCAAAACTAAAAGCTCAGCTAAATAAGTTAGCTGCCAAATAAAATTGCAAATTTTAAAAGTCAGGTGCTACCCCAAGATTTTGCTTTATTTTTCTTAAGTTCATTGGTTTTTGAGGCATGTAAGCATGGCATATCAAGATAAATTAGGAGTTTTGAAGCCAGAAGCGAAGCTGTTGCAGTCACAAAGAATATTGATAGATTTATTGAAGACTGCGTTTTTGAAAAGAACAGCAGTTTCGTAGCGTGCTACGAAATTGTTGTAGATGCTATTTTTTGAAAAAAATAACAAGTCTAATGATGAGGTCAGCAGATTTTGGAGAAAAGGGCTAATGAACATCAAGGAAACTAGATGAGGCTATCAGAGCCATTTAAATATTGACAAGTGTCCATCCTTTATAAAGGTAAAAGATTTTGTCTTAAGCTAGAACTTTAATAAAGGTACTTTATTACCTGTGGTTAAGGTTTGGCTGAAGATTCATACGAAGATGTTGGCTTGTACACTTGTCCAATCAACGAGGCTTCCAGCATACCTGGAAAGATGGTGATGCTCATTATATTTTGAAGCATTAAACAACTGGGAACACATGCCTAAACTTTCAAAGGATGATGGGAAACAAAGACCGTGAAAACAGGGGATGATTATTATGATACATGAACTATCAGCACGTTCAACATTCAAAGCTAATTTGGTTTCATACATCCTTATCTCAGCAATCACGGCCATAACTAAAGGAGACAGTTGTTGAAGACCTGGAAAGGAATTAGAATACGAGGAGAATAAATTAGAGTTTAAGTTTGATTAGAACTCTTTTGTAGTTACAGTTCATGCTTAGTAGATTTAATGAGTCTGTTAAGATAGATAAGGTTAGTAAATGTTAGTCATCGAGCTCCCCTCATGCTGGAGGAGGAAGCTCCAAGTAGTTAGAGTTGTGTTGCTATATATAGCTGAATCTTCTATGTAATCAAGGTTGGATATTAAAAAAAAAACAGAGTTATATTGGCCTGTGTATAAAGCTTTTTACAGTAATAGAAAGACTGTTTATTCTTCCCAAGATTCATACTTTGTTAAAATGCTCAAGATGTTTGTGGTTCTGTCTGATCTTTTATGTTTTACAGCTTGATAAGTATACAATCACTCTGAATTCACCTAGTGCTCAGACTTCCTGTGTATACTTATAAGTTGAGGTTCTTGTCCTTATGTTTTATAGCTCTTTAGGTACACAATCACTCTGAATTCACCTAGTGCTCAGACTTCCTGTGTGTACTTATGAGTTGATGGTTATTTGAGAAATGTCTTGAATGTTTAAACGTTACATGCCTTGGCTTTTATGAATGAGTAGTTGATAGTTTATTGAAAAGATGTTTGACTCCATGAGCCCAATGGAAGAAATGTTATGCTGTCTGTCCAACCAGTATGTTTACTAAATTCTCATTTCAAGAGTTAGCCCTCTTTGTGTCTAAAGATAAATCAGTAGTTTGTTTTGAGAGAGCCCTCTCAGGTTAGGGAGGCTAATCCCTAGCTAAAAGCCTAGTCTGAAACAGTTACATAAGGTTTACTGATTAGCAGCCATCAGTGAAGGTTTTGTGATAACAGGTAGGATGCCTCGACAGGAGAACTAATCATTCTATCCATAGGAGAACGAATCATCTTGTCCAGTGGATTCCACGGAGAACTAATCATCCTGGCCTACAGGTGAATGAATCATCTTGTTCCACAATCACCATGGAGAACAAATCATCCTGGCCCACAGGAGAACTAATCATCCTGTTCCATAGTCGCCATGAAGGACGAATCATCCTGGCCCACAGGAGAACTAATCATCCTGTTCCATAGTTTCCACGGGGTGTCACAGGGGAAGGTTGAACCTTTACCTTGTCCATAGTGCACCACCAGGGGATGGAGAGTTTCCCTGTGGTCACATGTTGCTCCAAGAAGTACCCTGCACCCCCTTGGAGCTCCCAAATCTTAGTATATCATAATTGACCCTCATCAGAGGGTCTCTGAATGACACCAAGTCGTTCTTGGAAAGTCAGAAATTTGACCTTTCCTAGGGGCTTTGTCAGAATGTTGGCAACCTGTTCATCTGTACTGATATGTTGGAACCTTATTTCTCCTCGCTGCACCATATCTCGAATATAGTGGTACCTGATATCGATATGCTTGGAGCGATCATGAAATACGAGATTTTTTGATAAACGGATCTCGCTTTGGTTGTCACATAGAATCATGGTGGTATCCAATGTAAATTCAAACAACCCACTGAAGAGCTTTCGCAACCAGACTGCCTCATAAGAGGCCATTCTAGCAGTAATGTATTCTGCTTCGGCGGTGCTCAAAGCCACCGCCTTCTGTTTCCTTCTCATCCAGGATATCGAGGCAAATCCCAAAGAGAAACAACAACCAGATGTGCTCTTTGGGTCCTCCACATTGCCTACCCAATGAGCATCAATATACCCAAGTAGTCTCACATTTCAAGCAATGTATCTTAATCCATGAGTGATTGTGCCACGAAGATATCTCCACATATTCTTGGCACCAATCCAATGTGAGTGGTGAGGCTCAACCATATGTTGACTCAAAGTGTTGACTACAATGCATATATCCAGAAGGGAGTTCACCAAGAATATTAATGCTCCGACGAGTTGACGATACTCAGTATCGTTTCGTAAAATAGGTTTGGTGGCACTACCACTTAACTTCTTAAAGTTAAGCTCCATCGAGGTAGTTACTGGCTTGCAGTCCACCATGCCGAATCTTTCCAGTATCTTCACCACATAGTTTCCTTGGGATAGGAAAATCTCCCCTGGTTTTTGTCAGACTTTGAGTCCTAGGAAGTAGTGCATGAGTCCTAGATCTTTCATCTTGAATTCAGAAGCCAACTCCCTCTTACATTTTTGAATGAGAGGGTCTGCACTTGTTAGAAAGAGATCATCAACATAAAGCACCAGTATGAGAGGCTTGTCATCTATAACCTTAAAGTAAAGGTTAGGGTCAAATTCACTCCTAGTGAATCCCAGCTTCATCAAGTAGCTATCGATCCTCTCATACCATGCTCGGGGTGCTTGCTTTAACCCATAGAGGTCCTTCTTCAACCTGCACACATGAGATTCTTGATCATAAATCTCAAATCCTTCGAGTTGCTCCACATAGACCTCCTCTTTGATCGAACCATGTAAGAATGCATTCTTGACATCCATCTGATGTAGGTTCCATCCTCATGAAGCAACAAGGGCTATGATCGAGCGGATGGTGGTATATTGGGCAACATGTGAAAATATCTCGTCATAGTCTATACCTTCCTTCTAGGAGAAGCCAAGAGCAACAAAACGAGCCTTGTACTTTTCCGTACTTCCATCAACTACATGCTTTATCTTGTAAGGCCATTTTGAAGTGACAATTGTCTTATCCTGGGATCTGGAGATCAAATCCCAGACATCATTCTTCATAATAGACTCATATTCTTCAGTCATAGCATCCTTCCATACTTGATGCTTGACGGCATCTATAAATGATGAAGGCTAATTTTGGATGATCGTGCTCATGATAGTCAAGTATCCCTGATACTCGGCTTCTTACTTTCACAGAAGGTTCGACGAGGAGCTTTGTGTCCTTCAGCATCATCAAGTGTCCCCCTAAGCCACGAAGGCCTCTTCCTTGAAGAGGAAGGCTCAAGTGGTGGAGGATCAATAGGATCCATATATTTCTCCACATCGGCCATCATCTCATCTTCCTTTTCCTTCGATTCCCCACTGTCAGCTTCTTTAGATCCCCTTAAAGTAGGAAGATTGTCTACTTTTCTAAGAGCCATATCTTCATCAAAAGTGACATCATGACTAATATCGACTTCCCTTTGACCAGCTACATAGATTCTATAGCCCTTAGTATTTTCGCTATAGCTCACGAAGTTTCCTTTCTTTCCAAATGCACCTAATTTATTCCTTTTCTCTTTCGGCACATGAAAATATACAGGGCTTCCAAAAATTCTAAAATGAGATACATCAGGTTTCTTATCGGTGAACATTTATTTAGGGGTTTTGGAACCCAATTCTTGATGGGGGCATTGGTTTTTTACATATATGGCGGTGTTTGCAGCTTCGGCCCATAGAAACTTTGGAAGTATTTGATCATGGAGCATAGCATGGACAACTTCCACAATTGTACGGTTCTTCCTTTCGGCCACACCATTCTACTCAGGAGTATAGGATGTAGTGGTCTCCCTCTTAATGCTAGCCTCTTTGCAAAAGTCATGAAACTCATTGGATTCATATTCAGTGCCATTATTAGTCCTTAGGATCTTGATCTTATTGTCGGTTTGATTCTCAATCAAGGCTTTGAAGTTTCGAAACCAGGAGAACACTGCATCCTTATTTTTCAAGAAATATATCCAAGTCTTGTGAGAATAATCATCTGTAAAAATGAGGTAATATAAATATCCTCCCAAGGAGTTCATAGGCATCATACCGAATATGTCTGAGTGAACCAAATGCAATATATCGGAGGTCTTGCTTTGGCTTGAGGGGAATGGTCCCCTTTTTAGCTTTCCTTCGGCACATCCAGTACATAAATCTTCTTTCTCTAATCTAAACTTGAGCATCCTGGTCACCATTTTTCTTACATTAGGTAGAGCTTTATAATGAAGGTAAGTAAACGTTCAATGCCATAGTTTGAACTGAAGAGATGTGTCACAAGTCATGACACCTAATGGACTTCCTCCGACTTGATATAATGAATCAACTCGAAACCCAAGAGTAAAAGCATCTTTAAAGTCATTTTTCCATACACGTACCTTGCCATCGCTCAAGGCCACCTTGTAGCCTTTGTCTTCCATTGCCAAAATGGACACCAGGTTCTTTTTGAGATCAGGTACATATAATACATCTTGTAAGTGGATGGCATTACCCTGATTCAATTGAAGAGTGACATTTCCTATGCCTTTCACATCTCCAAGAACAATTTCTAGGTTGGTTTCTTTCTCTATCAGATTACAGAGAGCTTCTTTGTAACCAGTGAAGTGCCTTAAGGAACCACTATCAATAAGCCAATTTCCCAGCGAGTCCGAGGGAGCAGTGGTAGATAGAGTGGCTAGTAGATAATATTCATCTTGCTTATTGTTAACAGTGTTATATTCATACCTAGAATTTCTTTCCTTCTTGAATGGTTTTCCTCTTCCTTGATTTCCAACACTCCTTTTACCTCAACCATTTGACCTGCTATTTCTTTGATTGCCTTGAGAGGGATTTTAATCATCATCCCAGTGTGATTTCCTTTTATCAAGACACTCCCTTACATAATGACATGGTTTATTACAATGGTAACATTGTCCTTTTCTTCCACCCTTTGGTCCAACCTTTCCTTTGGATTTAGCCTCAGAATTGTTTCTTCTTTTAGCATGAGAAGAAAAGGCGGTGGGATGACTTTTAAGTGTGGGCATTTCCTGCTCTTCCATCCTTGCTTCTTCTTGAATGCATCTTTCCATTAATTCCTCAAATCCAAGAATTACATTATTGTTGAAGAGAGTAGTCCTAAATATATACCATTCAGATGGTAGTCCTCCAAGAGTTGTGAGTGCCATTTCCCTATCAGGAATTACTTCCCCAATAGATAGGAGACCGTTCTTGATCTCAGTGATCATTAAGAAATATGCTTACATATTTTCATCTTTTCCCTTCTTAATTTCCTTCAGCTTATTTCTAATAAATAGAACTTGATTTGCATCATTAAATTTAAATAGACTCACTAGTCTATCGTAGATTTCCTTAGAGGTGTTCAGCTTAGAAACATAGGCCACCAAGCATTTGTTGATAGAGTCTCGGATGATCTCTTTTGCTTTGACTTCTCCCTTGGTCTATTTGTTCCTGGTAGCAGCGGATGCATTTGATGGAGGCTCAACAAATCTGCCTCTCACATGGCCCAACATTTCCTGTTCTTCTGATGTTAGATCAAGAGACATCTTCCATCCATGGTAGTCAGACTTCTCACAAAGTTTGTCTTCAGCAGGGAAGTGTGTTGAGGACCCCATAGTTCTTTTTAGATAGCCTTGCCAACCTTCTCTTCAGTGATTGCTCTTGCTCTTGCTTGGGCTTTGTCTTCACCTCAGCTCTGATACCATGTTAAATTATGATATGTTCTATGCTTAGAGCAGTTTACTTATCTTTTTTTTTATTATCCACAGATTAGCAATCACATGTACATTAAGTAAAGTGCAGATAGAACATTTAAATGATCAACAAAAAACAAGCCAAGAAAAGAGACACAAGATGTGGTGGCTAGACGGGGAAAAAACCCAATATGGGGAAACCCTTTGATCAAATCTTCTTTTATCTTCAACAATTCAGTAGAGAGAAATAGTATAAAATTCTAATTTATATCAACAGCAGCAAACCCTAGATCGGCCCTAACCTAGGGCAGTCAATATCTATCAAACGGAAGTCGGATCACCTTGATTCTTGTGCCAAAAATTGCAGCTTTCCAAGGAGGATCAACCACACCAAACGTGCAGTCAATGTTGGTCAACGCTGGTCAAAATTCCTTCCTACAGCTTCAACCCTAGAAATATGTGTCCTTCTTTTCACACGTGTGAGAGAGAGAGCCTTTCTGCTCTGGAGAGAGAAGAGACTCTTTTTATACGCAGGAGAGAGAGGGAGATGTGTGATGAGAAGTGAAGTGTGCAAATGAGGAGAATGTTCCTTGTATTTATCTGCAAAACGTTGGGGTTGAATAGACATGATTGTTGGGCTTTTGAGCCTACATAAGTTGCTGACCGACCTTGACAATTTGTCCAGAATCAAAATAAATTCATATCTTCATAAATACTTGTTGGAATCGAATGATCTTT
The DNA here is from genome assembly GCA_000404065.3 of Pinus taeda. NCBI lineage: Eukaryota > Viridiplantae > Streptophyta > Pinopsida > Pinales > Pinaceae > Pinus > Pinus taeda. Next base: position 134,632 of record APFE030824671.1, on the reverse strand, counting down.
AGATCAATCTTACACCTCTCAATGAGAGGAATCTAGGAAAAATATCAAAATTCACAAATAAGGTGACCCACATGAGGTTTGGCCCTAGTTGCCAATTTTAACAATAATTATTGCAAGAAAAAAATAGCCATTAAAGAACCTTTGATACTTGGAAGCATTTTTCCTTTGAAGATTTTCTCCTTGAGGGAGAAAGGACCTTTGTTGGTTTCTCACCTTTTGTTTGTAGCTGTTCAAATTGTTGTTATGAATAGTTCTTTTTTGATGTTGATTCTCATGGTTGCTATTCACTTTATTTGTGACTGTTGATTTACTTGTTATTGTTATGGTCTAACACCTTCTTTAGCATTATTGCTGGTATACTTTTTATCTTCTCCAACATTGTTGTATATTACTTTACCTTCCTCCTTTTTAGAGCATGATTCCTCTTTATATCCAAGTCTAGTTTTAATGGGAGGATATTTTTTATTTTTGAGAATCTCATCCAAGAATTTGGTACTCTTTTCAAGATTTTGATATCAAGACAAATGAACATTATCCTTTTCTAAATCATGTCGTAATGTAACTATATTAGCTTCGAGTCTCTCACAATGAGCCTCTCATCCAAACATCTTATTTTTCATTGCCTCAATCATTCTTTTGACTTATTCTTGATGAGTCTTCGTAATAACAACAATTTCTTTTAGTACTTCAAAATTCTTATTTTTATCATACATTCCTATAGAAAGTCCTTTTGTTTCTATTTTGTTGTTGTAAGCATCTTGATATATTCTAAAGCAAATATAAGTTTTCTTATTGGAAACAGATATTTTCATCAAGATCTTCTAATTCAAAAGAATAACTACTAGATTCACATCCAGAGTCTATTTCACTTTCAACTTCTTTAGTATCTATATTTGTTGTTGTTATGAGTTTATGTCCTTATCCACTACTACTAAATGTATAACTATCTCTTTCATCATAAATTCCATATGAACATCTAGAAGACAAATGACCTTATTTTACAATAATAATATAACAACAACTTACTTATAGATTACATCTCCTTAGTATCCTCTAAGTGATGATTAGTGTGTTGGCCATTTGTTACATGGGAATCATCCGGTTGTTTTGATTCATGATCTGCAATATTATTTGAATCTTTGTGTGCTACATCCTTAAAAGAGGACTTCTTGATATCACATGTAGCTTGAGTACCTTTATCATAGATCCACTGCAACTCATCCCATATCTCTTTTATAGTCTCATAACAGATCACTTTTTCAGAATTTGACTTAAACAACCCTTTCAATGTTTACTCCTTAGATTGCATATTACACTCATTGTCTTTCATTCCATACTCTACATATAATTGTACATCCAAGTCAAGAGCCTTTAAATATGTTTCCATTCTTACCTTCCAGGTTGTGTAATTTGATCCATTCAAAAATGGAACTCCAACTGGGGTAATCCAATCCTAGTTAGCCATTGTCCCTAATCTTCCTTCTAGTTATTAGATTGACCCTGAAGGAACCCATTTCTAATGCCAATAAATAGAAACCAGGAAAACACTGAGAGGGGGGTGAATGAATATTTTGTCATTTCAAAAAAAAATCTTGCTCAAAGTAACAATACTTAGCAACACAATAAGTATTAATAACACACCAAAATATTAAATTTGGACACAAGATATTAACTCGGAAACCCAACTGGGAAAACCACTAACACATTATGATTATGATGCAAAATAAATCTCCAACTTTAAATTACACTGATTTGTATAGGCTACAACTTACATAAGTCTCCACCCTTCTCTCTATCTGCAAGCACCAACTTATTGATTTCTTAGGCACCAACCTGAAGGAAGCTCTAATTAGCACCAATTGAAAGGAAGCACCAACTCCTTGATTTGTAGGCACCAACCTATTGAACCATACAAATCCATTCTTCAAATTAATTGGTGTTTACTTTGTTGGTCAATGAATTAATCACTTTGATCCCCTTTATTGGAAAATTTGGTATTGGCATTAATGGAAAATTTGGTATAGAATTTATGGTTACTTGATGTTGGTATTAATGTCAACCTAACACAAGGTAGTTGGAGTATGATTAAAAAAATTTGGTGGACATTTGACATCTTAGATCAATCTTGAAGGATACTTAGGCTTATATGTGAACATACAAAGATTAAAGACGGAAAACTAGATTCTACAACCTAGATTGCACACTAGCAATCTGCAGCCACACCCCAAATTTTTAGTGGACAACCAACATGTTCATTCTCAAGCATAAAAAACAATATGGGGTCTCAAAACCATGGTTCCTCCACTTTTTTTCTCCTCACAACGATTTTGTGTTGACTCATAATACCATCAAAATTTTACCTTGGTTTTTGTCTATGGTAAATTGGTGGGCTAACTTGATTTGGTCATAGAATAATGGATGTATATACACAAAGAAAATTGACATTTGAAAATTGGTTGACCAATATTAATTGAGAGATATGAATTGAGAAATCTATGTAATGGTCTTGGTTTGTTTTTTTTCCTAGCTCGGGATAGTGTAATGGAGGTGTGATGGAGGTGTTGTGAAATGTGAGTCATTTTTGGGATATAGACGATGGAGGATTGCTTAAATAAATTAATTGTATATAGTTAAATAATCATTTTACATTGGTTTATGTTGGCCAAATAAATCGATCTTGCGGACAAGACCGATCTCCCTAGTATCAAAAGATAGTCTAGCAACAAACAGACAAACAAATCTATATTTCTCTAGACATATGTGATTTATAAATAAATACTATAAAGGTGTTAAGACCCTACCTTAGATCCAGTGATTGTTCATAGTAGTCATCCTCCAATCGTTTGAAGGAGTTATCTTTGAAGACCTACAATCACAAAAAAGCAAACATTAAATAGCACCTACATAGAAAATATCATAAATCATTTCTATTATGGTGATCAAGGAATCCATAAAATAAACCATGAATTAACAGCTTATTGAGAAAAACAAATTTATTTGTATTAACTTTGAAGTAGAAGAACCTTACAACCTTTCAACCTTGATGTTGAACAAGCTCTTCCTGAGGTCCAGAATAAGAATTTCCTTTACTTTGACAAGCGTTGCACTCTTCCAAATGAGATCTTAGAAGTATGTAATCTCTCCTCATAAAAACTCAACTAAAGAAGATTAAGTTCCAACAACATTTCACCTCAAAAATATTTAGCTTCTAACCTCCCAAGTAACCAGCCCAATGCTTCTTTTTATAGTGCAGAGGAGGAGGTTACAGGTCCACCTATGAAGGGATAGAATCCTCTTTCAAAGGGATAAGCTCCTCACATCAAGGGGTTAGCTCCTTAAGGTATGGGATACATGAACCTTAAAAGAGCGAACTTTCCACCTCAAGATTCCTTCCAGAAGCTTCTAGAAATGAATAAAAGTGAGTTTTTTCAGAATATATTCATGCCTTTTTAACTTTTATAGGGGTCCGCACCTTTAACACAGAGACAGAGTAGTCAGGTGCGCAAGAGACATGACCATTAGGTGCAGGACTGTAGGTAATACAAAGAGAAAGTGTGGAACCAAACTTTTAAGACTTTTGAGGGCTTTTCTCTTATTTTCAAGGTTTTATAAGAGGAACTGATGCTTCAAACTTGCAGAGGGCAAAAGAATGAGTGGTAATGAACTCAAACAGATAGCAGAATGTCAAGGTGACAATTTTTAGTGCAACAGATTGCCCCCTAAAGTGCAAAGTTTGTAATAGATGAAGATAGAGTCTATCATTTATGAAGAGATGAAGTACTTTATCATTTCAAGGATCATCCCGTGGAGACCCCAATCGGAACCTGTAAAAACATTCAATGAAAAATATATATATGTAGACATATCATTGCTAAGGTAGGCATTCCCATACTCAGATCAAAACTGACTAGAAAACTGACTAAATTTTTCTGATAGAGGAATGATTTTGTAATACATCAAGAGTATAGACATATGTAGATATAGTTTGGATGCAACCATCTATTTATGAATAGTCCACTGTATAATGAATAACAAAATTCCTCGTAGCCTAGATGGTAGAAACTAGATCCAGGGCCTTGATCTCTGCTTCTCGAACTAGTACAATTCTATCCATGTGAATGAATGTGTCAAAGTCGAACATGGTAGAAACCACTTGATTACCATTCAATGATGTGAACTGTTAACAAGTGTGAGAGAAACCACCAGTAATGTCAATGGCTCTCAAAGTAATCAGTACAATCCATGAAATTTGAATAAATGAGTTGAAGTCGAACATGTCATAGAATCATTCGATCAAAGGTAAATGATGCAACCTATCATCGAAGGCGAGAAACCTACCATTAGGGCATGCAGATTTCAAGGTACTGACAATTTCTAGATCAAATTCCTAGATAATGAGCTGAAGTCAATAGAAAGCGATCCGTCGTAGGAAAACCCACAACACGAAATCATAGATCAAGTTTTGAAGAAATATATTGGCAAGGACTGACTCAGGGATGGTCAAAATGGATGACAGATATCTTGTAGATGAATGGTTTGTTTGAACTATTCTCTTGAACACATAACGACACTGCAGATGGCTTGGTGACAATTGACCCAAAGCTAATAACCAGAAATTGGCTAAAGACTTTCAATGTGGTTTGATTAACTGTTAGGCAAAGGATTTCTCAACCCAGGTGAACAAAAAGTGTCATGTTCAAGAGTGGTTAATGGCTTTTCTAAAAAACAAAGTGTAACAAATAGGTTCATTTTTCTCTCTTTTCCCCCACCATTTTTGGTAAGTACATATTTATTTTTGACAAGCTTGAGGAGGATAACATTTTCTTGTTTATAAGCTCATCCTTCAGATGAGTCCAACTTAGTTTAAAATTCAAACCCTGAGAAGGAGTGGTTCGTTCCTGTTTAAAATTAAACAGGTCCTTTACTATTAAATTTTAATGAGTCCAGTATAGGAAAAACTCGGTGTTTTTCCATTTTAGGGAGTCAAAAGAAAAAATTAAGAAAACTCCATGGGGGTACTTTTTCGTAAATGTAGTCCCTTGAGCCCAAAAAAGGATAAAATAATGCGGGAGATAACTCTATTGACCATAATTAGTCAACGTATACCTTTTTCGTAAATAGTCCATTTCAGTTCGTAAAAGGGGTAAACTTATACTGAAGGGACGATCATCCATTTATTTTAACGAGTTTGAACAATCAAGTGCTCGGCAATCTTTTCAATTTTTGAGAGTCTGAAAAGAGCTTAAAGAGGACTCCAATGTTTCGCTTTTTTGTAAATTTTGAAAGAGTCCGAAAAAGTGATAAAAGTATGCTCTTTGTTGAAAAATGATCAATTTTCCGAAAAATCCAATATTCTGCACAAAAACTCAAAACATTACACATACCTGTTTAAGATAAATAAAAATGATTTTTAAAATTTACCTTTTTAAAGTGAAAAATAAATAAATTAAAATTTCATTTATTCGAAAAAACTTATAAAAATGGCTTTTCTAACTTCACTTTTACCATTTGAGTTCAGAGTGAAAGTGAGAACTTTTGGGTACGAAAGTTCCTGTGAAGATTCTGGAAAATCCATCCGTCAGAATCGAAAACCGTGAGCTCCAAGTAATTCACATCCTCCTTAACTTGCATTTCTTTTTTTTACATTTTGTTTTTAGGCTTTAAATTTGATTTTTGAAGGAAAAATAAGTTTAGAAAGTCGCTCTCGGGGGTCTGCAGATGCAACACGTGGCCTTTGTGGACCCTGACTTTTTCTATAAAGAAAAAATTCATGGGTCTGCACCTATTGCTCACAACCCATGCAGACCTACGCACTGTTTGTAAGCAGCGGGTGCAGACCCCGCGCAACGAATTCTAAAATTCAAATTTCTCCATTTTTGCCCAAATTTTTTCGAACTAGCTTGTTCTAATATGTCTTTTTATGCATTGTATGACACTTAAAATGCTTATTTGGCGAGAACGCGGGCATGAGGATATAGATCTTTCTACAATAAATCATATGCCCACATTGCAAGCATTGAGAGCGTGCAGACTGTTTAAGTTTTGGGCCATAACGGGCATGAGGGCCCAAGTAGACCTCTTGCAATGGCTGGTAGACAGATGGAACACACAGGACTAGTGCTTCATGATTGGTGGCCACCGGCTCGAAATCGAGCTAGAGGATATATACTTTTTGACTGGATTTTCTAAGAGGGGTGAACAGTTATCTTTTTTCGGGACTAGGTCAGGTGGCTAGTCTGTCACTAGTCTCCGATTGGAGTTTTGCGATTATCAAACAAATGACAAATGGATTGATATTAAAACTATCAACCTTCTTGAGCTTAAGGTTATTGCACTCACTGTTACCGGGCTATGTGGGAGTGTAGCATTGCATGTGGATACTGGATCCCAGATGCAGATGGTTGTAGATTGTTTTCGAGGCACCATATTCAACTGGTGCGAGGCTATGTTGGCAAATGTGAAAGGCCAACTAACCAGAGGAAAGAATGGACAACTGAAAAACTTTGGATATGGATTTATCGTAGTCAGCTTTGCTCTAGAGAGGATCCCCATGTTAGCCTCGCATCATATTCTTGTTGATGTTGGTCTTCCTCGAGAGCCTAGGATAATTCATTGGGTTGCTTTGATGGCCTGTCACCTTGAGGAGGGTACAAAGGTTGTTCGATTTCCACCTGAGTAATTTTATTGGGTTAACAACCAACTTTTTGTGATTCAGGATTTTCCATATGCCAGGATGGATTATCGCAGTGATCCAGACATGACTCTTCCACTAGGAGAGCAATGGGATGATTCAGGTAAAAACATTTTCAACGCTTTCTAAGTTTTAATTTTTTTTTATCTTTTAAAACATCCAAAACTGATAATCAAAAATTTAAATGCAGATGTGGGTCCACAATGACCAGCCGCTCTCCAGCCTTATGAGAGGAGACACCCAGCTGCAGCAGTACTATCCTCATAGGACCAATAAACAGAGATCCTGACTAACTTGGAGCATCATCTAGAGTGATTGACAGTAGATATTCTAGAGACTGGAATTGATGATATTCCACTTAGGTTACAAAGATATGTGATTGGGGTCCCAGGACCTTTTAGGGGGTTCCTATGTAGGGTGGCCCGAGCAGTAGTTTCTTATCGTGATCATCACCAGGGATAGGATGATCGATTTTGTAGACTCACACGACATTTTTGTCCTTTTGTATTATCATTTTTGCATATCATAAGGTGTTTTTCAACTTATGATTGAAGATGATGTGTATTTTAAAACACACTTCTATGCTATGATATATCACTATTACCGACTATCTCGTGTAACATGTTATTGAATGTTATTAAATTTACTGTTTTGATTATTGCAAATGTCTAGTTATCATACGATAAGCAACTGCATCAGCTAATGTATTTAAATGTCTTGAAATATGTTGATATTCAATGTAATCAAATTCACGTTCCAAGAGATGAACTCTCAAAAATAACCTTAATAACACTAGATTTCTAATGGCATAAACCCTGTTAAGTTGTAATACAATGAGTTCAGAATCCAACCTAACAATCAAACTCAGAATCCCAAATGAGATGGATTCAGATAATAACTCAATCACTGCACTATACTTTGCAATGTTATTCGTTGTTTGACCGAGGCTTACCCCATACATAGACACTAACTCATCAGAGGGTGAATAGATAACCCAAGTTGCGGAAGAAATGTTTCGTGTACTACGACAAGCACCATCAGCAAAACCAATGTATGTTTGAAGAGATGTCGACATCTACAATATCAAGAGTAAAATAAAGATAAGCAGGAATAGTGATAAGAGAACTCTCTAAACTAGGCACACTTTTCTAATCTAAAACACACAAGCTGTAAAGAAACTAATCTAACAAAACATCTCCACACAAAATTTAAGCATAATATCTCTTCAGATAAAGTCCATTTTTAGGTTTACCCAAAGAGACACTGTCAAAATATATCAATTCATAAGCCCCTTTTTCCAGATTTCGCTTAACAATATAAGGACCATGCCACATAGGTACAAATTTTCCAGCCCCTATCTTATCGTTCACTTGATCATATAGTAAAACTAGGTCTCCTTCTGAAAAGTTACGATGTGTAACACTTCTATCATACTGAGATTTTATTCGTCTTGCATGAGTCTCGTTTTCTATTGCAACAGTGTGTCAATTCTCATCTAGCTGAGCTAAGTACAAAAAACATTTCTTCTCTTCAGAAGTAGCTGGGAGTAATTCTATGGCTAATTGTAATGACGGAATTTCGCATTCAATAGGTAGCACTGCTTCCAAACTGTAGACTAGTTGAAAAGGAGTGAAACCAGTTGATGTTTTTACTGAGGTCCGATATGCCCAAAGTGCTGAAAATAGCATGATATGCCAATTTGACTTATGAATACCAATGATCTGTTGGATCATAGTGAATAAAACTTTACTGATAGCTTCAACCAGACCATTAGCTTGCAGGTAATACAAAGTAGAACTATCATGGCGTAGGCCAAGTTGATCTGTCAGTTCAGTCATCGTGATATTTCGAAAGTGACTTCCATGATCAGTAATAATAGCTTGATGAACACCGAATCTAGAAATTATATGATTGAATACGAAAGTTGTAGCAGTCTTGCTGTCTGCCGAAAATGTAGGCATCGCCTCGGCCCACTTAGTAAAATAATCTACCGCTAGGATAATATACGCATGCCCCTGGTCAAGTGAGGGTTACATGTAATAAAGTCAATACCCCACTTTGCAAAAGGACTGACAACAATTATAGGGTGCAGAGCAGCACGTGGAGCATGCATTTTACAATAAAAGATTTGACAATTATGGCATTTCCGGATTGCATAGATACAATCATTGAATAAGGATGGCCATAAATAACCAGCGTGCAATATCTTCTGGGTTGTGGCATACCCAAACATATGACCGCCACATGCTCCAAAGTGATAGTCATTCAGAACCTTTTCAGCTTCTTCATGAGTTAGACAACGTCGGAAAACAGAATCCGCCCCACGATGATAAAGTGTATCACCAATAATATTGTATTGTTGGGATTGGAAACGTATTTTCTGTCACTGAGATCGTGATATTTCAGGTTGAAAGGATTAGGTTTGGATTAGGTTCTGAGAGTACTGATAAGAAACAAGGATTCATTCACAATGGGTTGCTCCGCCACAGTTTTAGTATCAATATGTAGGAAATCGCACATCAGTTTAGTAAAAACCAAAGATTTCTTTGCCTTGGATTTTTCAAATTCCAAGTCAAATTCCTACAGGATAACTATCCATTTGGAATACTTTCCCCCTAGCAATTGTTTGTTCAAGATATACATCATAGGGTTATAGTCAGAAATTACTGTGGTTTTGCATAATAAGATGTAGTGACGAAATATTTGGACAACTTGGACAGCTGCCAAGGTCAATTTCTCCGCATGTGAATATTTAAGCTCAGTCAGATGCAGAGTTTGACTAAGATAGTAAATCACATGTTCATTGTTGAATTTATCTTCCTGAACTAAAACCATGCCAATGGTGGAATGAGAAGTGATGAGATACAAAAAGTAATCCTAGTTGTAATTGGGAGGATGCAATAACGACACATGGGTTAACGCATGTTTTAAGTGCATCAAAATATTTATCAGTGATCTCATCCCATAAGAAAGGAGTATTCTATTTCAACAACCTGGTAAAAAATTTTGTTATCTCGGCATAGTTAGGAATGAAATGACGTAAAAAGTTTGCTTTCCCTTGCAAACTTTGGTGTTGGCGAAGAGTCGAAGGAGGAGATAGATTGATGATAGATTCAACCTTCGAGGGATTGACACGAATGATAGCCTTTGAAATGACAAATCCCAGTAAGCGACCTGTTTTTACACAGAAAACACATTTGTGTGGATTTAGCCAAATTCGATAATGCCTACATCTCATAAAGATAGCTCGTAAATGAGTGAGATGATCAGCTCTACGCGATGAATGGGCAGGTAAATCATCGAGATAAGGCTACACAATGTGTTTGATGTCATAAAATGCTTAAGACACAGCCCTTTGAAAAGTTGCTCCAACATTCTTCAATCCAAAGGGTAATTTGCAATAACCAAATGTCCCCCATGGACAAATGAAAGTTGTTTTAGGTTGATCAGCAGGGAGTATGTTGATTTGATTCTAACCAGAAAAACCATCCATAAAGGAGAACATTTCACTGCCGACACAATCATCAATAATTTGATCAATATATGGGGTTGGATAATTGTCTTTAGGACAAGCTCGATTGATATCCCTATTGTCGATACATAATCTTATCGTTCCTTTTTTCTTGTTAACAGGAACAATATTTGATACCCAATCAATTAAAGGAATTGGATAAATGAAACTTGCGCGAAGTAATTTCTCAACTTCAGCTTTGATAGCAGCGACTTTTCTTGAATGTATCTGACATAAATGTTGCCAGATAGTTTTAGCATCCGGGTATGTTTTAATTTCATGGAAACAATTGATGGATTGATTCCTGGCATTTCTTCATATGGCTAGGCAAACCTGTTGCAGAATTCTTGAAATAGGGCTTTATAAGTTTGGATTTCATCGTTCGTACAAGAAGCACCTATGTGAATTTTTTCAATAATTCCAAGCTTAACTGAAATGTCAATAGGAACCATTTGAGAGATATTTCCCAAATTTAACTCAGAATCAGAATGTTTCAATGGATTATGTGGTTCTTTGACATAGTCGGTAGTAAAACTAGAAGAAAAATCATTTTGAAAATGATCAAGCTCAAGTAAAAACAAAGATCGGTGATGAAGATCTTCCCATGGGAGATCTTCAACAGACAAAAGTTCATGAATCTGTTCATCAGTATGAACAGGATCAGAAAGAGTTGTTATAGCTGAGGTTGATGTCGAAATTGATTCCCCATGGACCACATTCATTGGATCAGGGTTGGTTGAACAAGAATCGGAAAATGATTGTACAGCCTGATATGCAATTTCAAAGGGACTCAAAGGCATCGCGCCATTAAATGAATCCACCTCAGAATTGGAAGGTACGATCCAAGGATCATCAAAAGCAATAGTGTTCGATGAAATCATATGAATAGTTGCAATAGAAGGCGATACGTTAGGAGGAGGGAAGGAAAAAGTTCCCAGTAAACCAAAATCTTTAATCAAGCCTACGCCAACATCCTTGTAAGGGATAGTCATTTTACCAATGTGCTGAATACTTTCTGTAGAGGCTAAGTCAGATGAGAAACATGTCAATTGGTCTATCATAACGATCTTTCCATTATGAGGAAACTTGATAAGCTAAAAGATCGATTAGACAATAGCAGTCATAGCATAAGACTAACTGCGACCCAGGAGAAGGTTGTAATCTAGTGGGGCATCAACCACTTCCACATCTAGATTTACAGTTTTGCCTTCGACCCCTATGGGTAAATCCTGCAAAATACCAAAAGAATGGACCCCTCGGCCATCAAAAGCCTTTAGAATTGTCGGAGGCTAATTGAGTTTGGGAGAACCTAGCGATCTCCAACACTGGATCAACATAATACACGTAGCCCCTTCATCAATCACAGTCTGAAAGTAAGGTATGTTTTTTACTAACACTAGAATCTGGAAAGCCATTTGATGAGGTAAATGGGGTGTACTATTCTCTGAATCAAAGATTATTAGGTTCGAATCCTGAATATCGACAGCTCCTATAGCAGACAGTAGTAATTTACACTGTGATGGGCTCGATTGCAGTACTTCCAAAGCTGACATTGTTGAAGGGGAAATAGCTAAGTCTTCAACAATGCTATAGTTCTTAGTAGCTCTCGCATGTGGATTGAAAGCTGATTTATGAAGTATACCTTTATCAGGAAGTTTGATTACTAAGTCAGGGTTAGGTTTTTCGATCTGTAGCGGATCAGAACCAGGCAGAGTTGTAGTTGATGTTTTTGAATTAGAAGATTCTACTTCTTTACCACCAACATGATTTTTACTGCCATAATCTTGCAATCACGTCGTAATCTTGACATGAGACATCATCATAATGGGTTCTTCTAAGGCATTTGAGGAAGAACCAATCATCTTACTATCTTGAGTAGGAAAAGGATCCTTTAAGACAGCAGGCATTTGAGAACCTTTAACGATTTTTTAAACCTCTACTCGATGTGGGCAACCTTTGGTAAAATGATCCTCGTCGCAAATGAAACAAGGATAGTGAGGTTTACGTTTTTTGTCAGTATATTCATTTTTATCCATTTTATCTTTTGAATTTTGTTTGTTTTTCTTCTTCCCCTTCTTTTTACTACCGGATTTTGATTTGGTCGTAGATGAGTCTACGACATGGATGTCGGTAGAAAATTCAATGGAAGAATCTCCTTTCGGGGAATTAGGTAAATTTATTATAGGAGAAGAATTCTTTGAATATTTCTTTTTACTTTTAGTACTAATTGAACCTATCATACCATCAGCAGCATGAGACCCTGAAGGAGTTGTAGTTATTTGACTGTGTTTTGGAAGATCAGAGATTTTTTCATGTAAAGTACCTGACTGCGTATAGACGAGGTCAAGGTACTGAGCCTGAGCAATGACTTGCTCTTCAGTGACAACTCCTCCCTTAGCTACATCTTCAGTGATTTTGGGTAACAATGATTTAATGAACCATTCCACTAAAATTTGATCCGGAATGAAAACTTTCACTAAAAATCTTCTACGTCACCATTCATGAATATGATCAGAAATATATGTGGACGTGGATTGTTTTAATGAAGTTAACAATTTCGCGCCATTGTCGTATCTGATAGGGAACTGAAAATGAGTTAAGAAAGAAGTGGCTAACTGATTGAAATTATAAAAAGAGGCTCGTGGTAACTCAATGTACCATTTGGCGGCAAGACCAATAAGACTTCGTTAAAAAAAATGCAATCGAATTGAATCATCAATGATTGAATTAGATGCACACCAAAGGTGATAAGTCATAATGTGATTTGATGGATCCTCTCCTGACTTACCCTCAAATTTCAGGATATCACTTGGCAACTTACTAGGCATTGAAGGCCAATACAGAAGATAGTAAATCATATCATTCGTAAGGCGCGACAAATCAGGTAAATCCAAAGTTGCAATAAATGGTAACTGACGGTTAGGGTTGCGAAAACCTTGAGTAATGAGACTAGCTCTAGGAGGAGGATATCTAGGATAACCTGGAATTGGATTTGCATTAGGAATGTTATAACCTCCTAGGAAACTAGGATTAACTGGACCATACTGGGATTGATGAGGCTGTTGATAAGTATAGCTAGGATATGGTTGATACTAATAAACTGGGTTTTGTACAGTAGGACTGAATTGATAGTGTCCCTGGTACGGTTGATAGGTGAATTACGGTTGACTTGTGACAATCATACTTGGACCAGCTTGTCCTACAGGCATCTGGACCAAAGTCTGAACTGTAGGTCTTGACTGTGGCACGGAGATTTGAGGCGTTTGCGCTGATGCAAGGATAGTAGAAACCAGAGCTACAAATACTCCAGAAACAGGTGTGGTAGGTTGAATAGAAGCTGTAGTATTTGCAGCAGTTTGAGGTGGAGTCTGGGGTGAGCTAGGCCCAGGCTACTGAACTAAACCACGTGCAGGGGTTTGAACAGTATGTTGGACAGGTTGCTGGGTTGGACCAGAAACCAAAGATTGTCCAGGTTGATTAAATAATTGCACATTCGGTTGCATTGTCTGTTGATTTTGAGACGGATCCCACACCATATTCATTCTGAAGTATGGACCCATAAAAGGTTGTGCATATGGAGGACCATAACTTGGTTGAATATAGGGCTAATAATTAAGCAGTACATTTCCAGCTCCTTGTAAAAATGATTGACCAAAAGGTGGTTGGAAACCTTGAGTTGGGTACTGACCTTGAGGTTGATAACCCTGAGGCATGTACTGAAACTAGGGTTTTCCTTGAGGTATGTACTGAAACTGGGATTGACCTTGAGGTATGTACTGAGTCTGGGGTTGACCTTGGGGTATGCACTATCCTTGAGGTTGCCCCTAAGGCAGTAACTAACTACCTTGAAGCTGCCCCCCAAGCAGTAACCGACTACCTTGAGGTTGCCCCCCAGGCGGTAACTGACTACCTTGGGGTTGCCCCCAAGGCAATAACTGACTACCTTGAGGTTGAGGATTTGGAATACTACCAGACATCATAAGGATTTGTTCTGTGTTCAACGCTTGAGTTCCATTACTACCACTTGATAACTCATGTTCAGTCGGTCGAGGAGATGCTCCTAAAAAAATACCTGTGAATGATTGGTACCTTGAAGGAACAGAAGGACCGCCATATAAAAATGTTTCTAGTGATTGGGAAAACATAGATGACTGTCTTGACATGATCGATGAAGGATAATAACTTCTTGGTGTAGGATGAAAAGGAATTCGAGGTGGTGAAAAACTAAGACCCGGATTTTCTAAAAAAATTGTCATTGATACATACCAAGCGTCACTCCTAAAAGGACTATAGAATATTGATTCATGCTCCCTAAGATTTAAAGTTTGTTGGTTTTCGGGAAGAGTTACGTCTTCGTTTGGACTGACAAGTTATTCAATAGAAATGAGGCCATAAAGAAGATTTTGAGTAATGATGTTTCCTACCCTAGGTGAACCAGGACCACTAGAAGTTGGAGAAGCAAATCTTGAAGTTGGAGTAGCAGCAGGTTCAGTGTCAGGATTAGAAGTTTCAGGTTCTTCAGCTAATTCACTGGAAGGAGAAATACTACCAGTAACTTTGGAAAATGAAATTGGATTTTGAATATACTCTATTGTTTATATTTGATAATTAGGATGAGTAATTAAAGATGGCTCTCTAGCTTCTGGTGATCCAACTCTGCTGTCACTAGGTGATACGAGAGCTCATAGCCCTTCAAGCTGGCTTGGTGTATACTCAGGAGGTTTCCCCTGAAGTCTACGAGATTGTCTTGGTAATTCAGCCACGATTAAATATTAATTAATCACACGTAAACAAATAAAATTTCAATAAAACCACCTAACGTCTCTAAATAAATAAACAACTAAATCACACGCCTAAAAAATCTAAGAGTTCAAACCACACACAAATAGTAACTTCCCATACTAAAAACACTAGTTGGTGATGAAATCCAACTTAGTAGAACTTTAATACAGAAAGGGCAGTTGGAACAATTACCCCGACAACCTGTTTAATGAAACAGACTGACACAAGTTTCTTCACAAAACCATCTCAAGTGAAGAGAACCCCCTAGAGAGTCCAAGTGAGTCTAGTTGATGTCTGCTCCAGGTACAGTGAGATCCTTCCTTCACCGTCACTTTAGGAAATAATCTTAAGTTTATGGACACTAAGGTTACCAACAACAACAAATACAACTGGGGGAATAGTCTACAATCCAATCTACACGCAAGGGTAGAGTAACAAAGCTCAATCCCCTTGAAGGCTCCTCGACATGGTCAATCCGAGGTTTACCAACAAGTGACCCCAGGCTCCTCGACAATGGTTAATCTGAGGTTTACCGTTTATAATACGCACAAATCTTTTATCTTTCCCAATGAAATAGAATTGATTGTCTCAAAGGTTCGAACATGATCTCGTGATTGACTCCTTTAAGAGAAGCTTCCTAGAATGTATCAATTACAATTGGATTTATTTCCTATCGCAAGATGTATCTACTTGTTTGTTTTAACTATCTTGGAGAGTTAATTACTCCCCACTCCAAGATACTAACCTAAGCTATATTAGTGATAAGAGCCCTAGAAATAGAAAAATTACTAGGTCAATTTTAATTAAGCGTTGCTTTTATGGATTGTTCTTTAAGTGAATAGGTATGGAAATGAAACTTTGATGATGTGAAGACTTGACTCCCAAAACACTAAAAAATGCACCTAAAATGATAAGCAATTTGCTTTTCTTTCAATGAAATTCTAGCTAAAAGAAAGAGTTCGAGAATGTGATTCTTTAAGAAACAATTCTTTCTTTCAACATGGAAATGGAAAGAAAACATTTTTGTCTTTTTTAATAAGAACTCAAAACGAGAATAATAATTAATGCTCACAATAAATCCCTTTCCCTTTTCAAAACTCGAAACTACAAAAAACAATTTGCTTCAAAAGAGATCTACAAGTTCTAGAAAAACAATCAAAACTACAAAATCTAATTTTGAGATCTAAAAACTTTTAAAAATCTAATTAAATAAAAGATTCATTTTTTTGAGGAAATTTTACTTAGTTGTTTAGTAAACTAAGGATTCATTTTCTCAGAATAACAAACCAATCAAAAAACGTCCAGATATGTTTTCTTTTGTAAAAATGAAATTCAAAACTTATAATAAAGTTTGTTCAAAGATTTGCAATAAGAAAACTAAATCTATTTCTCACAAAGGATAGATTTCACAACCAAGTCAGACTCATCAAGAATATGAAAAGACACCAATGTGATCTAAGGTTTCTCAAGCTTCTCATATTTGAGTCACTACAGAGACCAAGTGAAAACCACTCCAAGCATGCAAAACTTCTAGAAAATCATCTACAACAAAAATACTATCGGAACTCACTCACAAGAGATATTTGATAGGAAAAATACATATCTGGGTAGACACTAAAAATCCTAAATGAAACCTAAACTTAATTGGAAGAATATAGTTTAGGGTTTTCAAAAACAATTACAGGGTCCGCAGGCTCCAGAAGAAACAGGTGCGGTTTCGCTCTGTTTACTAAAGGAAAAGTGCAGGGATGCCCGCGCTGTCTGTAAAGAGAAAGTGCGGTCCCTTGAAAAATTTGAAAAAAACAAAAAATAATCCATATTCTAAAAATTACCCAAGCCAGTATACATCAATCAAAAACCAAAAACGAAAACAATTTTCACAAGTCAAAACAAAGGAAAAACCAAAAACTAAATTCATTCCTTAGCGGAGTCGCCAATTTGTTGGCCGGATAAATCGATCTTGTGGACAAGAGCGAACTCCCTAGTATCAGAAGATAGTCTAGCAACAAACAGACAAGAAAATCTATATTTCTCTAGACATATGCGATTTATAAATAAATACTATAAAGGTGTTAAGACCCTACCTTAGATCCAGTGCTTATTCGTAGTAGTCATCCTCTAATCGTTCGAAAGAGTTATCTTTGAAGACCTACAATCACAAACAAGCAAAAATTAAATAGCACCGGCATAGCAAATATCATAAATAACGTCTATTATGGTGATCAAGGAATCCATAAAATAAACCATGAATTAACAGCTTATTTAGAAAAACAAATTTATTTGTATTAACTTTTAAGTAGAAGAACCTTACAACCTTTTCAGCCTTGATGTTGAAAAAGCTCTTCCTAGGGTCTAGAATAGGAATTTCCTTTACTTTGACAAGCCTTGCACTCTTCCAAATGAGATCTTAGAGGTATGTAATCTCTCCTCATAAAAGGTCAACTAAAGAAGACTAAGTTCCAATAGCATTTCACCTCAAAAATATTTAGCGTCTTGTTGGAAATAATACTGAGAGCGGGGGCTGAATCAGTATTATCAAATCAATAAAAAAATTTCATTTCCATACTTAGATACATATACGCTACTTTAATTAAGGGAACCTGCGTGTATACACAATTGTGTCTAATGCAACTAGCATATATACAGAATACTTATGATTCAATTAATCCATTAAATGTTGATCTTTAGTTAGTGCATCAGAACTTCTTTAACCATATGTATAGTAAGTAGGTGCAGTAAAATAGAACAGATCATCACACACAAGAAGCACACATGAACACCATGATATAAGGTGGAAACCCAATATGGGTGAAAACCACCTGCTGCAAGTCATCTCTATCTTCTTTTAATAAGAAACTTATTTTACAATAGTTCTGTACTGGTGTAGTCTTATACCAGTACGCAAGCTTCTACCTGCAAAAGGCTACAACCTTCTCTCGTTCTACAGACTCTCCTGGAAGGGAGCTACAACTCCCTTAGCTCTTGTACTAGCCGATCCACTTACTAGTACGTAGGTGCTAGCCTACTAAAATGCTCCAACCTTTACTCATTCTACCTCTGCTACTGGAAGGGAGCTACCACCCCCTTAGCTCTTGTACTAGCTGATGTACTAGTACGCAGGTTTCTACCTGCAGAAGACTACAACCTTCTCTTCCTTCCAGGGACCACGTTTCATAAATTTTTAGACTGGATCCACAAATAACATCAATCAAAC
>APFE030824671.1:69489-116414 GCA_000404065.3 Pinus taeda | reverse complement strand
GTGCATGAACTTTTCTCTGCATGAAAGTGCGTGAACTTTTCTCTGCATGAAAGGAACTTTTCTCTGCATGAAAGTGCGTGAACTTTGTTGCACTATAATTTATCATCTGAGATGAGTCGGTTGCCATCAAGTACAACATATGTATCATAATTCCAACTCGTCTAACCTCCCAAGTAACCAACCCAATGCTTCTTTTTATAGTGCACAGGAGGAGGTTACAGGTCCACCTATGAAGGGATAGAATCCTCCTTCAAAGGGATAAGTTCCTCACATCAAGCGGTTAGCTCCTTAAGGTATGGGATACATGAACCTTAAAAGAGCAAACTTGCCACTTCAAGATTCCTTCCAGAAGCTTCTAGAAATGACTGAAAGTGAGTTTTTCAGAATATACTCGCGCCTTTTTAACTTTTACAGAGGTTTGCACCTTTAACACAGAGACAGAGCAGTCAGGTGCGCAGGAGACATGACCATTGGGTGCGGGACCATAGGTAATACAAAGAGAAAGTGCAGAACCAGAGTTTTAAGACTTTTGTGGGCTTTTCTCTTATTTTCAAGGTTTGGTAAGAGGAACTAATGCTTTAGACTTGCAGAGGGGGAAAGTATGAGTGGTAGTGAACTCACACAGAGAGCAAAATGTCAAGGTGACAATTTTTAGTGCAACAGTTTATTAATGGTATGGTGTGAGGATCTCACCTTGGTTCTGATATATCATTGGTGTAACCGCATCTAACCTAGAGGGATTGCTTAGTGTTTATCTTGTTCTAACCTAGAGTGATAGACTTTGGCTTGAATCATTGTTTGAAGCGAAGTTGTGACTCCAATTTGTGTTCACTCTTTTGATCCCATGCATAAGTATGTAGAGCATTTGACTATGGGTCTTATTTGATCTCAGATCTATGTTTAGGAACATAAAAATTTGATTCATGATGAATTCTTGAGGCCCAATATGTTGTTGATTAAAAACAAAATAAAAGGAGTGTCTCAGTAGTTTTTGTATTGTGATCAATTTGGGAAAGAGGATTGGTACATGTAGTTGATCTAGTTATACAAGTTCATGGGTACGAAAATTTCTTGAGCATTCACGTGTGCAATCCAAAGGTTTGAATATGTCTGTGATTTATTACTAATTTCTCTGATCTAGTGAGTGGTTGAATAAGAAAAGGTATATCTTTGGTTTGATTTGGATCTATTTAGCATAATGTCTTTGATCTAGTGAATGGTTGAGTACATTGATCTAGGATCTTTTATAGTGACTTGGCTTGTGAAAATGTTTAAGTGTGAACGATTGAAACTTAAAACCAGCCTAACAGTTAAATCAAGCATGAAATAACTTAATGAAGTTGCAATTTAAAATGAAATGTAGAAGATCAAGACAAAAAGAAAATAAGAACAAAACCAATTGATAACATAGTTCATCTAGTGTGGACTACGTCTCTAGGTCCTACCTCCATGGGAGTGGCCTCTTTATTAATTCATATGATGCTCAGCATTACAAATGCTTTATTACATCGCAAAATGCCTCCAAAAATACAATAAAACTAAGCTCTCTGCGAATAGGAAGTGGCCTCTAGAATGCCACCAAAAACCTCCTTTGGTTGCTACAAAATCAAACTTCAAAAACTACTTTGTTACAAAAATGCAGGCTTAAAAAAACCAAGTTCAAAATCTCTTGTCTCTACAAAAGTTTTAGACCCAAATATCTTTGGCTCAATGGAAAATCTTTTACATATTTATAATATTGGGGGTCTGCAACCCCGAGGGTGAGCCCATAGAGGTTGTGAACCCATTCATTTCAATATATATATAAATAGGGCCTTTGTTATACCTGAACCATATTAACCAAACATATTTAACAATAAAATGATTTATGCCCTAATCGTATGTGTTTGATGGAATATCATTTTGTAACCAATCAAATGAATGGCCTAATTAAAATATCTCGGTGCATGTTGGTTATAATTGTGTCAACATCGTTCTAACAATAGTTTCATTGTGTCCAATCCCACAATGTGATATATAACCATACCCCTACAACAAGCCTTCAGTGTTATAACTTATTATGGTATGTATTCATCACCGGCATGCTAGTTATAACCATTTGAACCATTTATATAATACACAGTGTCATATCTAGACAATGATAATATTATGGGTCCAATTACATGTTATCTTGTGGCACATAACCAAACCATACTATGTGCACATGCGTTCATTGTGACAGGTTCTATTTGATTGGTTGAGGTTAGGTTAATGGTTTATCCTACAACCTTCCTCCCACTTTTCAGTTTAGTTACGACTAAAGTTTAAATATATTATCATGCCACTTCATTCCAACATTCACATGTTGGCTTATTGGTAGAGTGTTCACCTTGTAAGCCGAAGGTCATTTGTTTGAACCCAAACAATGCAAAACATCAAACAAATTTTAATATGTTGAACTTTCTACATTATTCCTAAGGTTCCATGTGGCTCCCTTTGATTGGACCATCTGGCTAACTTCCATTGGTCCACATCTTGCCACATGTCAATGTACCACATTATGCCACATCAACATTACAGCTCAATTCCATGTTTCAACTCCAACCTATGCCACGTGTCAATCCCAATGATTCTACATCATACTACATCTGCCATGTCAACTTATTTATATTATGTTAGGTACCTATAATACTATTGATTCCCCCATTAATATTGTCATTTTAGCCCTTATTGTTATTATTGTACCCCTATTGTCCCAATATTTTTATTATTGAGCCCCATAGAAGCCCACTATTGTTATTGTTCTACCCTTATATTATTATTGTTATGTCGGCTTTGATTATATTGTGACCCCTTAGACTCCTATATATAGAAATGACGTTTTGTCATTTGTATCATCCAAGAATTATTCATTTTTGTAATGTAAAGGAGGTTTTCCCGTCCAAGAGGCTGATTTTGCAGTCGTTGATCTATATTTTCTTCTATTTTGTGAGTTGGTTACATAACATCTTATATCAAGGCTTTGGATTCTAGGGTTTCGGTGCTCCAAACAGGTCATCATGGAATTTTTTCTATAACCTTTTTTCTAAGAATTTTCAGAAGCAGAAATTAAAACCCATTTGAGCCCAAATCTTGGTGAACCTCGGGTATAAATTGCAGATCTATTCTCACTATATTTTCAGATATAGGATCCAAGGAAGTCAGGGTTTTTGAAGGCTCTTGATTTATATCTCAAACAGGTGACCGGAGGAAAAGCATCATAACTTTCTCTCTGAGCATCAGATTAAAATTTCGTAAAAAGTCACACAAAGAGGATGGACTTTATTTTTCTTTATATCTATTTGAGGTATGAAGGTTGAAACATTCACGTGGAAAATCATAACAGTTCTCTCTATTGAACTAGTTTATAATCAAGCCATCGTGGGAGATTTGGCATAACCCTTCCTTGGAGAATCCAATATTGATCATACTTGTGGAGTTGGAAAGAGGACTCATATGGCTATTGTAGGATGCAATTTAAGACCTTGGAGATCCAAAATTACAGAGATAGAATAGATTCAGTATCGAGCTCCTACAAAGTGAAAAAAGGTGTGTAGTTTTTATTTTTATTTTACATAACTTTGGTTTAAAAAGATAGTTTGAAGTAATTCAAAGGGCATAGTGAAGCATTATTATCACTAATTGATGCCTGAAGAAAGCAAATGGAAACACCTAGTAATAAACTTGAAATATCTAGCATGACTCATGAAGAAGAGGAAGAAATGCAACATGATATATCAAAATTACGAGACCAAGCGCAACAAAATTCACTCTCACAAAAATTAATAGAAGCTAAGATGGATAGTTTAAAGAAAGGTGTGGAAGCTAAGATGGATGGCATGGGCGCTAAGATGGATGGTTTAAAGAAAGGTGTGGAAGCTAAGATGGATGGTATAGAAGAAAAACTTAAAGGCAACATGGAAGATTTGAAGACATGCGTGGAAGCTAAGATGGATGCTATAGAAGAAAAATGTAAAGGAAACATGGAAGATTTGAAGACAGATTTGACGAATTTACTACAAGAAATGCTTACTAATGGTGAAAGGGTAGTAAAGAAAAATCATGAGGAGAACAAAAGAAATGTTAATCATGATTTCATAGACTCTAACAGTGGATTGAAGACCCACCAAATTCTAAAGATCGATATGAGGAAGTTTGATGGCAAGGATCTCGTAACATGGATACCACATATGGAGCAATATTTCGATCTCCATAATGTGAAAAATGCATAAAAGGTATGCATCGCAACTTTATATTTGGAACCAAATCAGTTTGTATGGTATTGATGGCTTTTCTCTCATAAACAAATGGTCACTTGGGCAATTTTTATGGAAGAAATGATAGCACATTATGAGGATACAAAAAGCAACACTTTTTTTAGCCAATTGATAAATCTCAAACAAAAGTGTTCAATGATGGAGAACATTGAGGACTTCCAAAAATTGAATATAAGGGTAGAATATATTCCAGAGGAGCATAGGATTGATGTGTTTATAGGTACTTTAAAGGATAACATCCAACATGAGGTTCACCTTTGGGAACCTGATTCATCAGAGAAGGCATTCAGGTTGGCAAGAAAAAAAGAAAGAAAAATTATGGCAACGAGGAAGCCTACCACTCACAACTATCAAGATGGAAGTGTTGTTGCCCTAGCCTTCCAAAACCTACAATTTTTACACCGCAACAATTGGAAGAAAAAATATCAAAAGGGATTTGTTACAGTTGTGATAGAAAATACACTAAAGGTCATAAGTGTGTTGAGAAGAAATTCTTTTACATAGATTGTGAAGAGGAGGAAGAAAAGGAACAAGAAATGTCAAAATAAGAGGATATACACTAGGAACAATCCCTAGAGAAAGAATACATGAATCTGACCATATCTTGTAATGCATTGGCCGAAATTACCACTCTTCAAACTATAAATATAGAAGTACATATCAAGAATAAAAAGGTAATAGTGCTGATTGATTTGGGAAGTACCAATAATTTTATTCATTGTAAGATATCCAAGGAATTGAATTGCTTCCTATATCTAGCACCAGAGTGTCAAGTGATGGTTGCAAGTAGAGTAACCATAAATTTCTTTGGAAAGTGCCATAATATCAAGTTATCCATGGGAGAATATGTATTTAATAGCCCAATGCTTTCCATTCCAATGGGTGGTGCTGAAGTTGTACTAGAATTCCAATGGCTACAATCCTTGGGTACAATAGCTTTTAATTTTCAAGAAATTATCATGAAATTTTCTTCGGAAGGAAGGGAAGTTGAATTAAGGGGTATCATGGGGAAACTGGGAAAGATAATCATCTCTAATGAAATGACAAAGCTTAATTGCACAATTATGTTCACTAGAGGTTCCCACATCGAAATCATCTATTTCTCTAGATCTCCAAAAAGTTCTGGATAGTCATTCCAAGGTATTTGAGACTCCCAAAGGCCTCCCACCTATATATGATCATGATAATGCTATTCATTTGATTCCAAGAAGTTTTCCTCCAAACATGAGGACTTACAGGTATCCCTATGCTCAAAAGAGTGAATTTGAACGTATGGTTGCAGAAATGCTAGAGGTTGTTATAATTCAACCTAGTCAAAGTTCTTTCTCTACTCCAGTAATATTGGTTCACAAGAAGGATGGGTCATGGCACATGTGTCTATATTGTAGGGAGCTCAACAAACTCACTATTAAAGATAAATTTCCCATTTTTTTGATTGATGAATTATTTGATGAATTGCATGGATCAGTTTTCTTCACCAACTTGGACCTTTATTCAAGATATCATCAAATCAGAATTAAGACTGAAGACATTCCAAAAACAACATTTAGGACTCATGAGGGTCATTATGAATTTTTGGTCATGCCTTTTGGCCTTACCAATGCACCTTCTGCATTTCAAGGTTTGATGAATTCCATTTTCAAACACTTTCTTAGAAAATTTGCGTTAGTATTTTTTGATGATATACTAATCTACAGCAAGTCTTGGAAGGATCATGTTCAACATGTTGACAGGGTGCTCAAACTATTGGAGGAGAAATAATTATATGCAAAAAGCTCCAAATGTTTCTTTGGAGTACAAGATGTGGAATATCTGGGTCATATTGTATCTCATGAAGGTTTGAAGGTAGACCCTAGCAAAATTAATTCCACTAAGGAATGGAAAATCCCCACATCCATAAAGCATCTGCGAGGATTTCTTGAGTTGACTGGGTATTATCGCAAGTTTGTTAAGAATTATGGGCGAATAGCAGCACCTCTAACAACATTATTGAAGAAAGATGCATTTTCATGGACTCTAGAAGCAACGAAGGCCTTTGAACATATTAAAAAGGAAATATGCCAAGCACCGGTCTTAAGTATGCCAGACTTCAAAAAAAAAAAAACCTTTATTGTGGAATGTGATGCCTCAGGAAATGGAATTGGTGTTGTTTTAATGCAAGAAGAAAGACCCATTGCTTTTGAAAGTCGTCTAATCAAAGGAAAGTATTTACACAAAGCTATTTATGAGAAGGAAATGTTGGCAATACTACATGCACTTAAGAAATGTAAACCTTGCCTAATGGGAAGACACTTTAAGGTAAAAACGGATCATGATAGTCTTAAATAATTTTTAGAACAAACATTATCTTCAGAAGAGAAACAAAAATGGGTCACAAAGATGTTGGGTTGTGACTTTGAAATCATCTACAAAAAAGGGAAGCAAAATGTTGTTGCAGATGCACTCTCAAGAAAGGATGAGGATGTTGAAGCATTTCTTTGTGCCATTTCTATTATCCAACCAGGTTGGATAAATGAAGCAAGGGATGAATGGAAGAATGACAAAGAAGTGTGGACACTCATTCAAAAGTTACAACAAGATCCCAGCATATTTGATACATTCAGCTGGAAAAATAATTCGTTATGGTACAAAGATCACTTATACCTCTGTAATATTTCCCAACTCAAACAAAATATTCTTATGGAATTGCACACCTCTCCCTTAGGAGGGCACTCGAGATTTTTAAAAACTTACCACATGGTTAAGAAGGAATTTTTTGGGATGGCCTTAAATTTGATATTCAAAATTTTGTGGCGGAATGTTTGGTTTTCCAACAAAATAAAGTTGAGACAATTAAGACCCTAGGTCTATTAAAACTTTATCCATTCCGGGTCAATGTTGGGAGGAGGTTTCAATGGATTTTATCACAGGTTTATCCAAGTCTGAAGGAAAGAGTGTCATCATGGTGGTAGTTGATATACTTACCAAGTATGCACACTTTTGTGCATTATTTCATCCATTTAATTCAGTATAGTTTCTACTGCATTTACGGAAATAATTCAAAATCTACATTGAAACCCAAAGATTGTTGTAAGTGACAAAGATCCCATTTTCACTAGAAATTTTTGGACAGAATTATTTTATTTTCTAGGTACTCAGTTAGCCCATAGCTCATCTTATCATCCTCAATCTGATGGGAAAATAGAGATAGTGAACAAATGTTTGGAAGAATATATTCATTTCTTTGTATATGCTAAACAGACACAATGGGCCAAATGGATACCTCTAGTTGAATGGTGGTATAACACTTCCTTCCATACTGTAGCAAAAATGACCCAATTTATGGCAGTTTATGGATATCATCCACCATCCATCACATCATATTTAAGAGAAAAATCTAATGTTCAAGAAGTGGAACATGACATTGAGCATTAACAACAAGTTCTCCAACTCTCAAAAGATAACCTCACTTTGGCACAGAATAGAATGAAACAATGGGTAGATCAACATCGCAGCGAAAGAAGTTTTGATGTAGGTGAATGGGTATTTCTATGGATACAACCATACAAACAAATGTCCCTCAAGCAAGCTAATAAGGATAATAAATTATCACCAAAGTATTATGGTCCGTACAAGGTGTTGTAAAATATTGCTACTATGGCATACAAATTGGAGCTTCCTACATCTTCCTGAGTGCACCCAATTATCCATGTTTCATGCTTAAATAAGGTTATAGGTGACAAGATCCCAGTTCAAACAATATTGCCAAAACTTGACGAGGAAGGAAAAACCATATTGGAACTTGAAGCAGTCACTGAAACAAGAACTCGACAGCTACGAAATCGATCAATTTCAGAGTATCTCATCAAGTGGAAGAACTTACCTGCTGAAAATTTCACATGGGATGATGAGAATTTTATACAAAAACATCTAGAACTACTCAAGCAACAACACTTTTTGGAAGGATAGGGGAATGTTAGGTCCCTATAATACTAGTGTATTCCCTTATTACTATTGTCATTGTAACCCATTATTATTATTGTTGTGCCCATGTTGTCCCCATATTGTTATTATTGTGCCCCATAGAAGCCCGCTATTGTTATTGTTGTGCCCTTACATTATTATTGTTATGGCAGCTCTGATTATATTGTGACCCCTTAGACTCCTATATATAGAAAGGAGGTCTTGTAATTTGTATCATTCAAT
Source organism: Pinus taeda (assembly GCA_000404065.3). Taxonomy (NCBI): domain Eukaryota; kingdom Viridiplantae; phylum Streptophyta; class Pinopsida; order Pinales; family Pinaceae; genus Pinus; species Pinus taeda. The sequence continues at coordinate 107,934 of APFE030824671.1, read as the reverse complement.
AATTGTCCATTTATGTAATGTAAAGGAGGTTTCCCCCTCAAAGAGGCTACTTTTGAAGTCATTGATCTATCTCTTTCTTCTATTTTGTGAGCTGGTTGCATAACATAATCGTTGTTGAAAATTGGATATGCAAATCCTTGGACACTCTAATTGAATTATGCACAAATATTGTTAGACCTGCCTTGGAAACCGATAATTGATTTAAGCGCTGATGTTCTATGTGAACACTCATCCATGTATTCATATATTTTTCATAAAATTTGAGTCAATTCATGATTGAGTGTCTTCATACACATTGAGTTGTCATTGAGCACACTTCGAGATGTTTGCATGCGATGATCAATTTCTAGTCTGAGACATTTTTCCTATGATATGTGACTACATGGATTAACCGATGTTGTTTGAGATCATTATTGATAAGATGATCACATATGGGTGCTACCTTAACATGAGATCTGCCATGATATTTTTGGATGAGAATTTCATAACTTTAAGCACAACCAATGTTGAATATGATGTTGTTGGCATACATAAATATGAGAAAGGTTGAAGAATATCTTTAGAGATTTGTTTGAGCATATTCTAGATATGGCAGTGATACATTGTGATAATATTGAGTGGGATTTGATTGGAAGAGAAACTTGTATATAGTTGGGACTGAGATCTCCTCATATATTGAGACAATGCTGCCATATGAGACAAGCTTAGGCTTGTGATTGTTGCCTCCATGAGAGGGAGGGTGAATAAAGTATCCTTTTTGTGATACATATTTTTGATATAATATTTGATTTGATGTCCTGCATGAACATGATATTACTATTATTATGTCATGATGATTAAGAAGGTATTATATATGAGCATAATGATATGTTTCAAATCTATAGAGAATAGGATTGATCGTGAACCCTGATCCAACTCTTCCTCTTGTTAGAAACAATAGAAACTGGGACACTACTGAGAGGGGGGGTGAATCAGTAGTGGGGCCAAATTATACAATTCTTCACAAATTACAATTTTCAATCACATTAAGAATTATTCATGGATCAACAACACAACTCAATCATGTAGAACATAATATCATAAACTTAAAGCACATGAGAAACATATAAACAAGACACCAATCTTATTTTTATTACAAGCTTCAACTTTATTACATCATTGCCCCACAAGCTACTACTTGTGGGTTTATCATTTGCTACTAAAAGGAACATCTATCCTTGCTCGTTTATCAACTACCATTGAAAGGGATTGTTGCCCTTGCTCATTTACCAGTACTCACTGGAAGGGACTCTTGCCCCTACTTGTTTATCAGTATCTACTAAAAGGTACTCTTGCCCCTACTCACTTACTAGCACCCAGTAGAAAGAGCTACTACCCCTGATTTGCAAGCTACCACTTTCCAACCCTGTTGATCCATCTTCCATCCATTTTCAAACTCAAATCAATGGGCTACTTATGTCACAATCAAATAAATATTTCTCACTTCCACTTCTCACAAAATCCACCATACAAACACCTTTAGAAATACCTGATTACCAATGGAAACACCTTCATCAATCTCTAATTACTAATACAAAACACCACCACTTTCAACAATCTGTCATTATTGAACAAATCACCAAGCTCTATACACCAGCAACATTTTCTAAAACACCTTTCAAATACCAATATTGGTGTTTGTTTCACCCTTTATGCATACCATCATTACACATCATGTTGCACCAATAACTCTTACCCGCGCACTCACACATTCACCGCATTATCATGCTACTCGAATTCTTCCTTTAAAGAATTCTTTACTGATATTTTTTAGATTGACCTTTAGTTAACTTGTTTTCTGATATGTTGCATGGTTTTATTTATTTTTTCCTTTGTCATGTTCATTTTAGTCTTTTAATTCTTCTTTTAACTTCTCAATCTCTAATCTGCAGTTCTCGACTCAATTTCTAAGTTAAATTGTTGATTTTAGAAATTTTGGCTTTGTTACAGGATTTAACTAGGACTTTCTAATTTTGGTGAATATCTAATTTTATCCAAACTAATAAATCTACATCTTAACTATTTTTTCTGCTATACATGCATTTAACACTCTACTCTATTGTTATGTTTTGATTAATTGTTAACTTTGCTACCAACTCGTCCATGCACTTTAGTGCTTTGCTATGTTTGGTGTTGGGTGCTAAAAGGTGTCTTTTAAAACTCCTAATTGCCTCACATTAATTATCAACCCAGGCAAGTCCTTTTATTCCAAGAGTGTACACAATATGTGCAAGCTATAAATCTAGAGAGTAATGCTTTTTAAAATGAAGTATAAACCTTTGATACAAGAGTAAACGGGTGCATTTATAAAACTCAAACTGCAACTGTTAACGGGAATATTACATCTAAGCATCAAGACTTAATCCTCAATTGAAATCATAATTAAATCTCAAACAAGCAATTCAATTGACGATAGCATCAACCGAGAGCATAGTAGCATTAACCAATCTATTCTAGTTGATTCTATCTAAATCACACTCAATATCAATTAAGCAATTCAAACGGAAATGATGTCAACCTAGAGTTCAGTAATATTAACCAATCTCTTTCAATTGATTCTATAATAACCACACTCTTATCGTAATCAACAAGATTCAATGCCTTAACTGATAATCAATTTAATCTACAGTAAGCATAAATGGAATCAAATGACAAAGCTGCGAAGTACATAAGGTCATAATAAAGGAAAGTAAACTAACTGCAATACAGGAAATCGGAAAATAGCAGAAAAGATAAACTAGCAGAGAACAAAAAAAAATCAAACCAATTAAACTTGCATAAATTAGAAAGATATAACACAAAGGATAGTATTTTGATCCACCAGAGGCTGGGCCCTTAGCCACCAGCGAATATTGTTGAGCTACTTCAAAGAATACAAATGAACAACAACATAAATTATGTAATAACCATTGAACTCAATCCTCATTACAATACAGTCGTGTTCCTAAAAAGCACCAATCTGTAAATTAAAATTACAATTTTAAAATAAACAGAGATTGATTGATCAATCCCCTTTCCTCCTACATATTTCACTTTTATAGTCAAAAAGGGTAAAAGATAAATTTGATCCCTCATGATCGGGAGATCCTGAGGGATTCACAACTGAATGCTATCTTCTAACATTCTTCTTATTTAGCATTGATTCTCCTGATTCATCCTCCGGCCTGATCGCAACCGACGCACCTTATTCCTCCTTTGTTAGTTTACGATGTTCCATCTCTAGGGAATAGCAAGTGTTCCTTTCGTCGTTTTTCTCCATAAAAATAAATAAGAGTTAGTTATGGTGGCTAAATGTTAATCAAGAGTGTTCATTCATTTCTTATCATAATCCATCAATATGTTAGCATATCAAGGTACGAAAGAAATAAGAAAAGAGGAAAAAGGCAATGTAATTGAGAGTAAATACATATCCATTGCATAACTCAAAATACTCCCCTGCTTACCCTGTTTCATGTCCTCATGAAAAGTAAATAGTTCTTATGCAATGTAGTTAAAGAGTAGGCTGGAGAGAAAGCTTCAAAAATTGGCCTAAAGCCATGATGTTGAGCCAGGAGCGTAAAGGCGGGCCTTTCTTTTCCTTCAAGCAACTTGTAGTCAGCCTGATACCCTTCAGGAGGATACCAAATAATGGGACTCTGAAACCGGCATCCCAACCAATAAGGTCCTTCTCTCAAAATAAGGTTGTTGTAGGTGATCATCCGGGCAACAACAACTATAAAATTCCTATAATTAAATGGTTCCCTTTCTTTCACACTATTAGTGGAGATCGCCCATCTGAGCTTAGATGCAGTCAAGGATCTTTCTTGAATGGAGAGGAAATATGATATTCCTTTCTACACAATCTCCTTATGTATGGGCCCTAAAGTTTTAATCATGCCCTCTTGTGTCATCAGCTTTTAATGGTTGGAAAACATTTGTAAAGGGTGTTTAGGCTCACTCCTCACCCAAACATCCAATCCATGTTCCTATTTTTGGAATTCATTATAAGCTTTAAACCACTTGAGTTGGTTAACTGCAAAAGAGATAAAAGCCTAGAATTTAATGTCTCCAATGAAAGGATTAGGATTATTTTCCACCTCGTTTTCTAATATGAAATTATGCAGATAGAACTCACAAAGAATCCTCTAGACCTTTGCACCATGTTCCTTGCAACAATTTATAAAATCTTCAATTGTCCCTAATTCAATTGGTTTACCAGCTCTTTCGGCTTTGATTTTTAATAACAGATACCATTCTAATAAGAATAAGGCAAAGTTGGTGGTGAGAGACCTACATGTTAAGACATCTGAATACAGCGAGTAGATGGTGTTTGTTTGACTTATGACTCTATCTAGCTTGAGTTTCACCTTCTCCAACTTTTCTTCCCCCTTTCTACACTTGTCAAAGGTCTCGTTCTCCATTATAGTTAGTTCCCTAAGTTGTTTTTACAGCTCTTGATATCTCTATAGGGGAACTATCTCTTGTTCATATCGTTCTACAGTGAGTGGGGCTTATGTCAATTCCTCCTAAATATTTAGTAAAATAGGTTCATGGTGTGTCAGGATGTCTTTGGCTTGTATGTCCGTCTGAGTGCCTATGCTACAAGAGGGGATATCCTCTAAATGAGTGCCTATGCTACAAGAGGGGATATCCTCTGTCTGAACTTCTTTATTGTGGGAGGTCCAATCCTCCATATGAGCAGCTACATCTACAAAATCTGCATGCAATCCTGCTTGAGTGGTGATTGTTCGAGTAGGTATGAGCTCAGTTTGAGTCCTTGTAGTCCTACCTTCACATAATTCCATTTGCATGGACACATTGGCTACCTTAGGGATATTGTTTGAAATTTTTTCCATTGTAATTTCCTTTATTTTTCATCAGAGCCTCTTGACCATCTTACGAAGCTTCTAGTGTTCTTTTCTTAGCTTCCTCAATTTCATTCTGCCTCCTTGCCTCTTTTGAGGAGTAACTGATCTGCTAATGGTCTCATTAATAGCCTTTGTCTCTAAAGCCCCTAGTTGTTCACCCTAGCTTTGCTCCAATAAGTTCGTGTCTCCAGATTGATTATCGGACTCCCGAATAACCTCTGTTCATGCTTCCTCTTCGTAGCCTGCGACTTCTGTGTCTAGACCTTCTTGCTGTTGATCATGATTGTTTTCCAATGGGAGCGTGTCACCAGATTGGTTCTCTAATTCCTGAGTAGCCTCTGTATCTTCTTCCTCTTCTCAGTTTGTATCTTTGGGGAAGGCAGAATTCTGGTATAACTAGAATTCCATGGAGATTGGGCTTCTCCTAAGTTAAGATTAAGCATTTCTCCAAGCTACATGTAGACGTTCATATTGGCCAGGACCTGGGCCATCCCTGCCTCAAAATCCTACAAAAGATCGTCTTGAGAACTCATATTTGGTGTTGGAGGAGGTCCTACTTCGTTTTCTCGTTCATCGTCGGAATGCCCCGCTCCTTCCTGCACTGAGTCGGGTCTATCTCCTCCCTCAAGTTCTGTTTCAGGATTATCTTGTCCCTGCAAGTCCTATACATTTACTACGCTAGATGATTCTGTCGATTGACTAGTGCTACCTCAAGGATTTTCAAACATTCCCTGGTCTGAATTCAACCTTGTAGATCGTCTACGCTTGTGAGGTCTGCTTCCTGAAGGGGTAGCCTTTTTTCTTTTTGGAACAAGGTTAGGTGCTGGTAGGTTTTCACCTCTTTCGAGGGCTGATATGAGATCATCCCATGTTGATTATTTTTGGGCAAGGTTGTGGCTCACTATTAACCTAATTAGACAATGGTGGCTAACCACTGTTTCTGGGTGTTGAGCCCGTCTCAGCCTCTCGGTAGTGTCATGCAATGATGAATTCAACAGTGTAGGCAAATTAACAGAGCATTTTTGTTTTTAAGACTGCTAAAAGTTTGAGTTGTCACGGCCTTACCACGTCTCAACGCCCATCACAGGTAATATAGTTCTGGACAATTCATGCCAATTCTCCCCATGTCTCTCCTAGAGAATATGGTCGAATGCCTTTGCCCTTCTTGATTAGCTCTTGTCCTTCGTCCCTAAAAATCTCCATAGCGTCGTGCAGCTTTAGTCACTTGTCAACCCATACTGGTCCTTCTGCTGGCAGCCCAGACACCTCTTCTATCACCGCATCTGATACAGTGATTTGTCTACCTCTCACCAAGGATTTTCCATTCTGTAGATGCTATAGAAATTCAATGGCAATTTCCTCATTGGGGGGTTGAAATCTTGTAAAATATATCATCCATCCTGCATGAGCTAGAATTTCCCTGCCTTCATCGGAGACAGCCAGTATTAAATGTTCTTGACGCACTATTTTACCTCCCATGATGCTTGAGTTCTTCCCATTCCTGCAAACAATTAGTGCAGTGGAGAAAACACAGCAACAAGCAGCAGTCGAGAGATGGAACAACGAGCAGTTGTAACAGCACTATCAAGTGATGTTTTATGAAAATAAACACTGTTAAATTGAGGACTGTTATAATTCCACACACTCTGTGATTATGGGATGTCATATTATCCTACAAAATCCAATAAAACGATCACAGCGCATGCATGAGTGTACTGGAGGTCCCCACCCCCTCTCGAAATTAAAGGTCAACTATGACCGAATGGATGAAAAGATGACGTTCTGGTGGCGAAGTACAGGGGTGATGGATTAGGCAGTAAAGGCGGCAGAGTATGTATATTAATGAAAGGATCGTAAAAGGATATTGGAATAATGAAAACGAGGCGTATAATGAGAATTATTAATAAGTGATAAGATTTCATGAGGTTATGAAATAAGTAAAAAGGACAACATGGGTAAGAGATGATACCTTACCGCCATTATTCCACTTGAAAATGATGTGATTGATTTTAGAAAAAAAAAAATTAACTCATGCATAAAGGTTCAAGGTAAGGTAAGTTAGGGAAATAATCTCTCCATAGAAAAATAAAAAAATAAGAAGAGAGCATTGTAATAATTATTGATGTGGGAAATAAAACTTTAATACCATAAGCAGAGCTTCTACTGCCTGGAGGCATCCATGGCCTTGACATAGTTTCATTTTAACCCTTAGGAGCCAAGATCCTCTATGTATATTTGGGGACGTGCATTATTATGTCTAAAGTAGAGATCAATGTGTTGGCATGGCAACCAGATGAACACATTTCCATTCACTAGGAAGTAGCGAAAGTGGTCAGGCCAGCTCGTGATGAGACCTCCTGTTCCAAGGATTTTGTTTCTTGAGGCATCCATTGGATCATATCCCTGGTGTGGTGGCCATAGTGGGAATGCCACTTCACCACATCCCTATGAACATGGTAGGCTAGCTCGTGATGAGACCCCCTATCCTCCACCTATAGATCAAAAAAATAAAATTGTTAGTGAATTTTATATATATAGTTATATAGTTATTTATTTATTTATTTATTTATTTTTACACTCCCCATTTTATATATAGAGGGCGGCTCAGTACTCCTTAAGAGTAGGGATGGTGGAAGAAGTTTGAACATGTCAATAGAAAAAAGTATACCCATAATCTTATTGATACTAAGCAGAGAGAATTATACTAGAGGGAGTAGAACCAGCATGGTGAAGATAATCAATCAATATCATTTATAGCATAAATGAGGACAGTAAAGTGATATAGATAATTGTGTCATTTCTTTTTCAATCATCACAAAGCAGTCTTGCTAGAGATAATAATGTTAACGATATTCGCCTGCTTCAATAGACTCCATACTTGTTGCCCTCATATATGTATTGTACTTTATGCCATAAAGAGGATTAAAAAAAATGAGTTGGAATGGGCTAGGAATGATCATACACAGGGAAGAAAGGGTTTTCTCAAAAATACTCCCAAAGTGTTGTTCCCTTGAGGGAACAACAAAACACTCGAAAAAGTGTTGTTCCCTTTAGGGAACAGCAATTGTTCCTTGGAGGGAACAACAAAACACTCGAAAAAGTGTTGTTCCCTTTAGGGAACAACAAAAAATCACTCGGAAAAACATGTTGTTCCCTGGAGGGAACAACAGTTGTTCCTTGGAGAGAACAACAAAGGAAAATATACAAAAAAAAGTGTTATTCCCTTTAGGGAACAGAAAAAAAAATACTCGCAAAAAAGGTTGTTCCTTGGAGGGAACAACAGTTGTTCCTTGGAGGGAACAGCAGTTGTTCCTTGTAGGGAACAACAGCTGTTCCCTGTAGGGAACAGCAGAAACACATGGAAAAATTGTTGTTCCCTTTAGGGAATAGCAGCTATTCCCTGTAGGGAACAGCAAATCAACACAAAAAAAGTGTTGTTCCTTTTAGGGAACAGCAGTTGTTCCCTGTAGGGAACTGCAGATCAACACACAGAAAAATTGTTGTTCCCTTTAGGGAGCAGTAATTGTTCCCTGTAGGGAACAGCAAATCAACACAAAAAAAGTGTTGTTCCCTTTAGGGAATAGCAGTTGTTCCCTGTAGGGAACTACAAAAGAAAATAAGGAGAGAAAAAAAACACAAACAAGAAATCATCCAAACAGAAGGGCAATCATATAGAAGAAAGAAAAACAATAGAAAAAACAATTGTATTTACAATTCTCAAAAAAATTACTTTTTACAGAACTGGTGATACCAAAGAGTTTCCTTCTGCAGCAAGAATTTGTATCATAGAATCTTCACGTATATGTTGGTAAAAGGTTTCCCTTGTAAGCGGTTTGTGGTAGAGGTGTACCCGATGCCCCATTTTCTTAAAGGAGTAGCCAAACCCATCAATGGTGGCTAATGTAAGGGTGCCATTATTGTGCACTTATTTTACCTCGTAGGGACCTAACCACCTAGTCTGGAGTTTTCTCGGAAAGTCTTGGAACTTGGAATCGTAGAGAAGCACCCAATCGCCCTCATGGAATATCTTTTTCTTGATCGGAGCGTCATGCCATTTTTCTCAATGTTTTTGAATAATTGTCGTATGCTGAAGAGCCAATAGCTGGATTTCATCTATTTCATTTATTTATTGTAGTATACTAATCTGTGCTTCATTCAAACCCAGCCCCACTTCTTGGGCTATCCTTAATGTCTGAATTTCAAATTCTATGGGGAACATAGGTTCCTTACCAAACACCAGCTGATATGGGGAGTATCCTGTTGTATTCCTCCAAGTCGTGCAATATGCCCATAGGGCTTCCGGCAATCGGGTAGTCCAGTCACATCTGTGTGAGGCAACTGTCTTTGTTAGAATGGCCTCGATTACCTTGTTGGTACTCTCTACCTGGCTGTTTTCCTGCGGGTGGTACAGAGAGGTGATTCTGTGCAAAATGTGATGATTTTTTAGTGTAGCAGCAATCTAATGGCCTACAAATTGTGGCCCTCCATCCGTAATTATTTCTCTGGGTAAACCATACAGCACGAAAATTTCAAAGAGAAAATTGATTATTGTTTCCTCTATTGCTCTTGGTAACGCTACTGCCTCCACCCATTTAGTCATGTATTCCATTGCAACCAATATATATGTTTTTTTATTAGATGATGGATTTATTGGGCCAACAAAATCTAACACCCAGCGTTCAAAGGGTTTGATGACTAGCTGTGGCTGTAGGGGCATCTCGTCAGACTGGCCAAGGCGGCCCATTATTTGGTAGCTATCGCATGCCTAGACAAATTTCTTAGTGTCCTTAAAAATCATGGGCCAAAAATAGCCCATCTGTAAAATTTTATGTACAACCCTGTGGTCTGCAAAATGTCCACCGCAAGGTCCATCGTGGCAAGCTTTTAAGATATCGTAAATTTCGTCTTTCCTTACAGACCTGTGGATATGCATATTGGCTCCTGTGTGAAAGAGGTATCCTCCGATCCAGGAGAACCAAGTGTTGTGTTGCACTATCAATTTCCTTTCTCTGGGTGTTAGGTGTTTGGGTAGTTTTCCCACTGCTACGTGATTCTCCACATCTGCGTACCACAGTGTTTTCATGATCACAGCAAACAGGTGCTCATCGGGGAACTAGTCTTCTACCACCACTGCGTCGTTTGTTCTTGGCACTCAGGAGAGGAAGTCTACCACCAAATTTTCCTTTGTTGGTCGATCCTTGATTGTTATATCAAATTCCTACAAAAGGATTAACCATCATGTCACTCTTCCATTCGTAATAGGTTTATTAGCTAAATATTTGATAGTAGAGTGATCAGTATACAGGATTACAAGGTATCCTGTTATATAGTGCCTGAATTTATTAATAGCGTAGATTATAGGTAGAAACTCCTTCTCTGTTACTGTGTAATTCAACTCAGCAGGAGTTAAATTTTTACCGATGTAGTATATGACGTAGGGTTTCTTGTCTTCTTCTTGGCCAAGAGCTGCTCCAATGGCTGTATCTGATGCGTCTAATGAAATCTGGAATGGTATATCCCAGTTCGGGCCTCATAATACTAGTGTTGTTGATACTATCCATTTTAATTCTGCAAAGGCAATGTCACATTTTTCAGTCCATATAAAATCAATATTTCCTGTCAAAGCATATAACGGTGCAGCAATTTGTGAAAAGTTTTTTATAAATCTCCGATAATATCCAGAAACTCCCAAAAAACTACGTACCTCTGTTTGAGTGCAGGGGGTATCTAGTAAGAGGATTACCTGTATTTTTGCTAGATCTACCTGAATTCCAACTGCTGCGATGTAATGGCCCAGTATCAGGCCCTCTGTCATCATCATATGGCATTTCTCATGGCTCATGCAAAGCCTAGTAGCAATGCATCTTTCTAGGGCTTTCTCCAATGTCTGTAATGCCTACTTGAAGTCATCTCCATAGGGTGTGAAATCGTCCATGTATACCTCTAATCCCTCATTTTTCAAGTCTGCAAAAATACTGAGTATGGCTCTCTAGAATGTAGTGGGTGCGTTGCAGAATCCAAAAGGAAATACCCTATAAGAAAAAGTCCCACAGGGGCAAGTGAAAGTAGTCTTATCTTGGTCTTCAGGGACTATTTGGATTTGGTTGTGGCCACTGAAGCCATCCAAGAAGGAGAAGATTTTTTTTCCTGACAATGTATCTAGAACCTGGTCAATAAATGGAAGGGGAAAGTGGTCTTTTTGTGTTGCTTTGTTGATCTATCTGTAATCAACACATATACGCCATTTCCCATTCTTTTTGGGAACCACAACTAATGGAGAGACCCATTTACTGTCAGATATATGATAGATAAAATTCACATTTAACAGTTTCTGCAGTTCATCTTTAACAATATCCCTTAGGTGAGGGTTTAATCTATGCTGAGGTTGTCAAATGGGTCTTGCATCCTTTTTAGTGTAGATGTGGTGCATACATAGTCGAGGGTCAATCCCTTTCATATTTGGGTAATCCCAAGCAAAAGTCCCTTTATATTTCCTAAGGATTTGAATAAGCTTCTGATGTTGGTCATCACTCAAGTTTTTGTTAATGTTAAGAATTTTCCCTGGCTCAATTTCAATAGGTTTTCTATTATAGACAGTGGTTGTTGGTATTGTTTGGTCATTGATATGTCTTAAAGGATCTTCTTCAATTTCATTATTGAGGACTGCTTCAATCATGTGACATTTTAGATTAGATACTGCAGCAGGGTGGTTAATGCAAGTGTTAATAATATCATCTTCTATTTTCTTTTTAAATTCAAGATCATCTGCTATAGTTAATGGTGATTGAATATTTTCTGTTAAATATGTTACAGGTTGCTTCCTAGTTTTTAATATGGTTAGGCTTGGCTGAGCTGGAGGGTATAAAGCTAGGTTCTTCACATCATTCCCTCTAGTTATAGTCATACTACCTATTTGGTAGCTTATATAAGCATCTGCAGTCGCTAGCCAAGTTCTTCTTAATATTAAAGGATGTCCATCTAGCCGATTTCTAGGATTAATAATCAAAAAATATGTCAGGTATTCCCAAGAGTCTACAAACACCATCACATCCTATAATGTCCCTTCTGGTTTAATAACTAAACGATCGGCAAGTTTCAGCAAGGTCGTAGTTGGATCTAAGGTTGTGATGCCAAGCCTCTCGCGGGTTGTTGTTGTGAGAATATTAATGGTTGCCCCTAAATCGACTAACACATTGGGAAAGGAGCATCCATTTATTTGTACTGTGACAATAGGGTTTCCTGGATTTTCATATTTCACCGGTTCCTCTTTGCCTAATAATAGATCAGACAAAGTTCCAACTACATGGACAGTTGGTGTTAGCTTTATTTTCCTCGTAGACTTTTTGACACACAATTCCTTAACAGTTTTTGCATAGATTAGAATGTCTTGAAAAGCCTGGAGGAGGGGTATTTTTATGCAAATATTTTTTAGTTCTCCCAGGAGATCGAAGTTGGGATATTAAATTGGGTGAGGTATAATCAATCTTTATGGGAATGGCGGAGAAGAGGTAATGATCGGTTCATGACTTTTTTGCTTGATCGTATTGTCCCTTTGAGGTGTTTTCTCTACAGTCAATGGCTTATTTGGGTATGGTTATTCAAGTTGCATATTTTTATCCTCTGGCACGATTATTCATCTAGACCTCAATTTATGTTCATTACATTCTCTCAACTCAGTTTTCGAATCCAGACCTTCAATGATTTGTACCGACTGGATTGGTCTGTTGTTAGGATTTGGGTTGGCCTGGGCTAGGAGTTGTGGTCATAGATTGGATTGAGGATTCTATTGCAACTTATAAGGTGCTAGTAGCATGGGTTGAGGCAGGGGGATTGTCCCTACTGGCTGGTTCGTGGGTCTTTTCCATCTTGATTGCCAGTTTTGGTTTTGTGAAGTGGGGGGGACCATTGAGATGGATATAGATTGTTCTGCTAGAATGATGGAAGGTAAGAGGGATTTGGCCAACTATTGTTCGGGTTTTACTAATTGGACCAAGGTGGCATGGAGAATGATTGTGATGGAAAATTAGGAAAAAGTGGTTGGTTCTGCCATGTAGATCCTGTATATTTCTAGGAATTATATTGTGAAGGTTGAAAGAATGAAGATGGGTTGGCAGGCATACCTATTTGCCATGCTTGCCATTGGCAACACTGGTTTAACAGGTATACTGGTTCTGCTTATTCCTTTACCTCCTTGAAAGCCTCTTTTAATCCTTGGAGTGATGGGCAACTTTTTGTGGCATGTTCCTTAGTGCATATGGCACAGGTCTGTACCATATCCAGTGGGAATTCTTTATGACTGTGTTTCTTTCTACATCGAGGGCAAAAAATAACCAAGTTCTTCTCTGCTTCGACCTACTTCTACTTGGCTTGCATGATATCTAACTGTGTTTTCAAGGTTCCCAGGATATCCATTTTGAAATATTCCAACATGTTGCCGATTTCAGCATGAGTAACGCTTCCTCCAGAGACTTTTCTATCCCTGGTGATCGCATTATGTCCAGCCAGTTTTAGCCTTGTATTGCCCCTCAAGCACCTAATGCACAAATCAATAATATTAGCATAGTTTTCTTGATAAATATCACCCTTACCCATGATATTTAGTGTCTCTATCCACTGGCCTTTCATCCCTTTAATCATCGTGGCTTTTAGAACATTATCAGGCAGATTTGCATAAGGAGACCTTTGGAGGTTATATTGGAAATGCTCCACATATTCTTCCAAAGTTTCACTAGGTCTTACTAACATTTGGAATATCTCATCTTTTAGTTCTCTAGATCTACAATAATCTTGATATTTTTTAAGGAAGACAATTTTCATTTGGTCCCAATCATTGATGGTGCCTCCACCCAGTCCCATAAACCAATGCAGGGTTGCTCCTTTTACAGTGGAGGGAAATAGCTTCAGTTTCTGGGTGTCAATAGTGTAATCATAACCCCTACATAGGACATCGAATTCAAACAGGAATGCAACTGGATCTTCTGAAGTGATTCCATGAAAGGTGGGAATATTTTGTAATGGGGTAGGTTTCATGGGGGCATTGACTATTGTGTGAACAATAGGATACTGTATTGTAGAGGTCTGGGTTGTTTTTGGATTATTGACCATTTGGTCAAAGATATGCTAGTATCCTTCTGAGATCTCTGGAGCTAGAGAGTTGTTCCTAGGATGTCGAGAAGAGGCGGGAATGATTTTAACATCACTCCCTTGATCTGAGACACTGGGTGTCCTCTGCTCAATTACTACCTCAGGAGATCTTGGTTCTGCTGGTTTAACCTCAGATTTACCTATTTCTCCTTCTCCTTCATGGAGGTTGCAAGAATTTCCTTCTTGTGAGGGAATTGATCTTGAATTTTCAATATCTTGAAAACTCTGTTCAATCCCTTCATTTTTACTATGAACCTCAGTGTAGGCTACAGATGGTGATCCTGTGGCCTGAAGGGAGACAGTAGGGTGTCTAAAAACAACGGTTCGGGGTCCTACTGATGGCTGAGACTCAACTTTCCTTATGATTTCGTCGATAAAATTTAATCGTCCAAGGGTCACCAGTCCCTTAGTTTTTTCAGGTTTGGGATGTGGGATTATCGTTTTCTGGTCTTTTCTTCTTAGTCATTCATGCAAAAATTCAAACGTTTATTTCTACCTTAAATTCCTAGCAATTCTGCTAGAAAGCAGGCAAGGGAGAAAGCATTTTACTTGCTCCTTATGCAGGTTATTACCTTCCATTTTTAATACCCATTTCTCCCTTAGCAGACAAACATCAAACACCTACTTCACTTCTATGCAATTGTGCTGAAAAGTGGGCGGAGGAGCAAGCACTTTACTTGCTTGTTTCTTAGGTTCTTACCTCCCATTTTCAATACCCAATTCTTTCCCATCAGCAATTATCAAATATACATCACTCTTTGTAAAATGGTAACACTCTCCCCGGTAACAGAGCCAAAATGTTGGGTGCTAAAAGGTGTCTTTTAAAACTTCTAATTGCCTCAAATTAATTATCAACCCAGGCAAGTTCTTTTATTCCAAGAGCGTACACAATATGTGCAAGCTATAAATCTAGAGAGTAATGCTTTTTAAAATGAAGTATAAACCTTTGATACAAGAGTAAACAGATGCATTTATAAAACTCAAACTACAACTGTTAACGGAAATATTACATCTAAGCATCAAGACTTAATCCTCAACTGAAATCGTAATCAAATCTCAAACAAGTAATTCAATTCAAAATAGCATCAACCGAGAGTGTAGTAGCATTAACCAAACTCTTCTAGCTTATTCTATCTAAATCACACTCAATCTCAATTAAGCAATTCAAACGGAAATGATGTCAACCGAGACTTCAGTAGTATTAACCAATCTCTTTCAGTTGATTCTATAATAATCACACTCTTATTGTAATCAACAACATTCAATGCCTTAACTAATAATCAATTTAATCTACAATAAGCATAAATGGAATCAAATGACAAAGATGCAAAGTACATAAGGTCAAAATAAAGGAAAGTAAACTAACTGCAATGCAGGAAATCAGAAAATAGCAAACAAGATAAACTAGCAAAGAACGTAAAAACATCAAATCAATTAAACTTGCATGAATTAGAAAGATATAACATAAAGGATAGCAGTTTGATCCACCAGAGGCCGGGCCCTTAGCCACCAATGAATACTGTTGAGCTACTTCAGAGAATACGAATGAACAGCAACATAAATTATGTATTAACCATTGAACACAATCCTCATTACAATACAGTCGTGTTCCTCAAAAGCACCAGTCTGTAAATTAAAATTACAATTTGAAAATAAATAGAGATTGATTGATCGATCCCCTTTCCTCCTACAAATTTCACTTTTATAGTAAAAAAGGGTAAAATATAAATGTGATCCCTCAGTATCGGGAGATCCTGATGGATTCACAACTGAATGCTATCTTCTGGCATTCTTCTTATTAGCATTGATTCTCCTGATTCGTCCTCTGGCTTGACCACAACCGATGCACCTTATTCCTCCTTTGTTAGTTTACGTTGTTCCATCTCTAGGGAACAACAGTTGTTCCTTTCGTCATTTTTCTGCATAAAAAGGAATAAGAGTTAGTTATGGTGGCTAAATCTTAATCGAGAGTAGTTCATTCATTTCTTATTGTAATCCATCAATATGTTAGCGTATCAAGGTATGAAAGAGATAAGAAAAGAGGAAAAAGGCAATGTAATTGAGATTAAATACATACCCATTGCATAACTCAACATTTGGCTCTAATTGTTGAATGTGCCACTTAACTATTACTTTACCATTAGCTCAAGGTGGTGCCACCACTAGCTTCCAACTCATTCATTCATGCATAGGCTACATTGTTGTCAAAACAACTTCTTGGCCCTTTTATTTCATAAAAGAGATTAATGCCACTGATTTTTCCTTTAAGCTCCTTTCTTTTGGCACCTTTTCTACTTTCCACCATGGGACCGGGTCTCTGTGACCACTGGATCAAGGCTACAGGTTCTTAGCATTTTTAAGCCCTACATAAACCAAACTTCTTTGTTAACGGCTTCATGTCGTTGGTCTCGTTTATATGCAAAAATACCAAGAGTTCGTGGTTAGCTTCTCCAAGAACCTTCACAGCTCTTTATAACCAATGTGACCCAAGTTCTTACTTGTTGTATAGAACCCTATGCAAGATCTTAGCCCATAGCCCCCTCTATTTTTGTGCTTTGCTTAGGTACCCCTTTATTCACCCATCGGGGTCATGTCATCAGGACAACGTGTCCCGTGGGGACCTCCTGCTTGCTTTTGATGGGTTTTCATTATCCTTCATTTCCTAGCACCTCTTCTCCCAAAGCATTCCCTTTGTGCCCTTTTATAATTTGCCAGGGTTATCTCTACGGGATGAGTTATCCTATGGGATCCTCCCAACCTCAATCTCATTTGCTTCCTCTCCTACCAACCTGTCCATGCCTAACGTGTCCCAACTCTTATTGCCCAGCACTATGTATTTGTGCACTACTAGCAAACCATCGGGCTTCATCCAGCGAGATGATGTCATTCTAACATCACCTATGTTATGTTTCGACCTATGATAGATGACACATGTCACTCATAAATGGGCCTTTTAGGTGCCCAAGAATGCCAAATCTACCTGCCACGTATCATTCTTTGATTGGTTGATGTTGATGTCATCATCCTTCGTCATCTGGGCCAATCAAATTCTGCCACCTATCCTCTATTATAAAGGAGAAAAAAGGGTCCTAGAGACATTATTTTTTTAATTTCCTTTGTTAATTAGAAAACCATCGAGTTCAAGAAATTCTTCCCTCGACACCACTCTTGTGCAGTTTGTGGTTTTTAGGAGGATTGATCCCAAGGTGGTTCTCCATCATTGATCTATGTGATTTATAATATGGGAAACCACCTCCTGTGGCTTCCAAGACTTCCATCTCAGGTGTTGTCAGAATGTTGTCGCATGGCTCAATGCTTAGCCCTTATATTCTTCTATCAGGTCGGCTCTCTATTATGTATCACTTTGTAATTCCTCTGGGCTAGCCCTTAGCATGTTGAGCTATTGGAGTTGGTACATATACATGCTTCCCATTGGATGACACTGCTTCCATGTCCCAGTGCCTACCGCCCAACACATTCATTGTGTGCACACCAAACAAGCTCCAGGCTCATACCGTCGGGCTTTCTCCACCAGGCCAAGCTGTCAATTGGGCTCTGCCTTGACGAATAGAGAGCTTCTCCTCTACTATATGTGTTGCATGTCCTCCCAGTCTATATAATCTCAACGCTTAACTCAGTGCACCCTTTGTGAACCTTCGAGGTGCACCTGTTAGGGTAACTCTGTCGAGATGGAATCACCTGCTAGTGTCATCCCACTCATTCAATTTGAACATTATATTAAATCTGTCAGGATTTTATCACCAGGTGGGCTTCGCCTGATCCAATGAAAAATGTTACCACTACCATGTATACCTGATCCTTTCAACGGTGGAACCTCTAGCCATTCTTCTATTTTCGCCACTAGGTTTGGTTATTTCGCCAACCTTGGCTATGTGCCAAGAGAGTCTCCATCATCTTTAACTCTGCTAGTTTGAATTGAGGGTCTTGCAATTTTTACTGGCCCTAACTTTCGATCCAAGAGGCCATTTTCAAACTTCCACATACCACTGGAAATTTCTTTCAAATCTCTTCCCATCTGAGTGGGTTTCACCTACATTTGACACTACTACTCCAAAACTGGCTCCAAAGTCTCTGCAGCTTCTAAATGCCTTTGCCACTCTTTATTATTTCCTTCACCAGTTTCAATGTTTTTTCCTTTTCCTTTGCTTTGCATGTTCCACCTTTTCCATTGCCTTTTCTTTTTCCTGTGCCACCTTTGTTATTGCCTTTTCCATCAACTTTGCCTTGGCCACCAATGAAAACATATTTATCAATGCATATCCTTTTCCATTTCCTTCACCTTTTCCTTTGCAATTGATTTTCTATTATCACCTTTTCCATTAATGAAAACACATTTCCAACACCCTGCTGCCTGAGCTCCCGAGGTGAGGAATTGAGATGGATGGCTCCTAGGGTTGAGGGATCTTGGACAATAGGGTCATATACATTTCCCCCCTATCTCTTACCCATAGGATTGGATATGTTTATCCCCTATCCTTGTATTTGAAGATTATACCCCAATTGGCATCATACCCACAAGTTGGGCTTGTTGGGAATATTTCTCCTCGTCTGGCCAACAGGTTGAGAGTGTAATTAGGGGTGTACAACCCAAGATGGTTATGATGCAGGTGTTCTACCACATGAATTTTGAGGGTCATTGTTGGGAATATTAGTGGGCAATATGATTGGTTGATATGTGCTCACCTATATCAACTAATTCTCAATATAGGGTTGAAGATGTTTATCTCCCCCATGAGATTCCAGTTTGAGATGTGCTCCTCAATGTGGTTCCATGTTGAGATATGTTCCCTGATGATAAGCTCTCTGATTTTTTTCGGGTGGTATCATTGGGCTCCCCATTGGTAGTGATTCTATGTTGAGATGTGCTCCCTTGATGTAGTTTCAGTTTGAGATGTGCTCCCTGATATTTTTTCAGATTAAGATGTTCTCTTAGACTTGATAGAGAGTGGTATCTTAAGATCCCCTCTGATGTCTAATTCTTCTTATTTTAGATTCGATAATGTTCGGCATATGAGTAGGAACAATTAATAGATAAATAGGAATAAGCGGAGATGAACCAAGATGAGCAGTGATGACACTTGATCACAAGATACTTGAGACGAGATATGATTTGAGGATTAGATGATGCAATTGGAATTTCTCAGGAGTGTTAATTTTGCATCTCAATGAAAAATTCCTACCATGGGACTAGATTCCTATTTTTGAGAGGACCAATTTTAACTATTGAAGCACTCAATTTGGATCAGGGAAAGTGTATTTTTTAATTAAAGCCCACATGTGCACATTTGATCAGGTCGGCCCTAAAGAAAATTGGACCCCCTTGGAAGGCTATAAATACAAGTGACCTCAACCTCATTTGAACATCATCATTATGATAATTCTTCTTCTTTCTTTGGTTTGGCTCACATAGGTCTAAGATGGTTCATGGAAATTTCACTTGCACAAGTCCGAGATTGCAGGGTATGAAGCTCTCATGTGTTTATGGTTTTTGGTTTTTGGTTTCTGACCCCAGGCATGACAGAGGAAGATTTTAGTCATAACCCAGGCTTGCAGGTTGATGCATGTAGTTGGAGGGTTTCAACAGAAAACATGTCACTCTTTGGGTTCGATTGGGACCTAGGGTTTGGTTTTTCAGTTGACCGTAAGGTTCGACAGTGGACCGCAGACAGTGACAATTGATCGTAGGCTTCTAAATTAGGGTTTTGATTATTGGCATTGTTGGGTTCATCTCATGATATTATTTAGTTGATTTTTTTTTATATTTGTATGGATGAAGATATTGATCATTGTACTCTCTTTTGTTGAATCATTCAATGGCACTCTAATAATAAGAAGAATTTGAAAGGGTTTTCCCCATGGTGGGTTTTTCCCTGGTCTCCAACCAATCCTAGTGTCTCTATGTGTGAATGCTTTTCTTCTATTGTTCCTTTATGTTCCACTGCATTTACGGTGATGTTGTTATTTTTATATAATTGCATACGTTGCTAAATAATGTTGTCAATATGAATAATGTTAAGTTGTTACGAGGTGAATTTAATATGCAAATGTTGAAATGAAATTATCAAATAAAATAACAATATAGCCCTAAGAAAAATCAACATAATGATCATCTTATTTAATATACATTTTGGAGCTAACAATCGTGAGTAGAATTATGTTGGAAGAGGAGAGAGCATGACCTTGATCAAAATTGTTTTCCCAGCCAGATTCAACCAATAAGCTACCCAACCTACAATTTTCTTTTAAAATTTTTACAGGACTTCCTCCCAATCTTCCTTGTGATAATTTTTCAATGAAATTGGTACTCCAGGATATTTAAAGGATCTCCAATCTTCTTGGACTAAGAATTCTAGGATGGATGCAATCTCTTGGAGCACATTAACCGGGTTGTTTCAACTATAAATACAAATTTTCTTCTTATTCACCTGACCTCTCTAGAGCTCTAAATAACTATCCATAATTTTTTTGAATCTAGAGGTTATGATTTTGGATGCTCCTCCCATAAATATGGTGTCATAGGAAAACTGGGAATGACTGATATCTTTGACCTACCAAGATATGCTTAGACCGGGGAGTGACCCTACTTTGTGAGATTCTTCCAGGTTTTTGCTTATGCTCTCTTCCACCAGAATGTATAGGAGTGGAGAGAGTGAGCATCCCTGATGGAGCCCTCGGGATGATTTAAAAAATGAATTCAGCCTTCCATTTATCAATGAAGCAATCCATGGCCTTCCAATACATGCATTTATCCAATTTACAAAATCTTTGCTAAATCTAAGTTTAGTCAAGATGTTAAACAAAAAGTATGTTTTACTCGATCAAAGCCATTTTCCAAGTCCAACTTGATGACGATTCCCAGCTCTCTGCTTTCTTAACTAGAGTGGATCTCCTCCTGGACCAGAATGACATTATCCAGAATATATCTGTTTTGAAGGAACCTACCCTAGTTTTCTTAGATAAGTCTACGAAGGATCTCTTTTGGACGACCAGTGATTATTTTCGTTAAAATTTTGTACAATACATTGCATAAGGAAATGGGTCTGAACCTGCTAAAATTTGATGCATTCGATTCCTTTGGTATTAATTATAGGAAGGAAGAATTTGTTCCACCTAATTTCCCTTTAATTATATCCCATTTGACGATTTGAATTAGATCTTTCTTAGTTAAAAACAATAAGGAGCGATAAAAATATATGGAGAAACCATTTGTTCTAGGTGCCTTATCTCGATCTAGTGCCCAAATTGCATCTATCACTTACTCCTCCTTCATCTCTTGCATGAGAAGAGAATTTTCCTTGGTCATGATTTCTGAATTGAATGATGCAAGGAAGGCCTCCTTCGATCTTTCATCTATTTCCTTATCCATCGTATGCAAATTGTGAAAATGGGAGAGTTCCTCCTCCTTGATCTTTGATTTTTTTTTTATTGGGGGTCTCCCTTCAGGATTTATTTCATTTACTCTATTCTTCAATTCACGAGATTTGGTTTACTTGTGGAAAAAAAAGGTGTTTTGGTCCCCATCTTTCAGTCATATACTTCTAGACTTTAGATGCCACAACTCCTCCTCCTTTCTGCTTTCTTGATATATCTATTTACTAAGGCTCTTCTCCTTCTCCAGATGCCAGTCCACCTATTTCTCTTCCATAATTTTAATGTGTTGTTCCAATTATTTAATTAATCCTTCCCTTTTCTTCCTGGGTGGGACATACACTTCTCTAGCCTAAGAGCATAGCGCTTATTTGACTGCTTTTATTTTAGATTCCCATAAAAAGGTTAGGGACCTTACATATTCTTGTCTCCATGCTAAGGATATCAATTCACGGAACCCCTCTTCTGACTCCCATCCTAGATTGTAGAGGAAGGGGATCGAGTTGAGATCCTCCTTTTTGTCCAGAACCAACAAAATTGACCTGTGATTAGATTCTCCAGAGGTTACAATTAATGATTGAGGATCGAGGCCTCGAATCAACCATGAGTTGTGAATAAGAAAATAAAACACTCTATCTATAATTAAATCACCTCTGACCCTTTGATTGGACCATGTGTACTTCCCATTATGTATTTTGACATCTACCAAATCCCACTCGAAGAGCAGGTCCTCCAGCTTTTCCCGGAAGGGGTCTCTGACTATATTTCCTCCCCTACATTCAGCTGAGTACATTGTGGTGTTGAAATATCCCCCAATCATTCCCATATGATTCCGTTTACTCCTTCGAAGTGCCAACAATTTATCCCACAATTCTTTTTTCTTTGCATATATTGTGGGTGGATATACATTGATAAACTTAATCCTTTATTTTGTATCTTTTTCCTCTAGTTCCACTCCCAACCAATTATGGGATTTGATACTATCTACTAGAGAGAATTGATCCTTCCTCCAAAACGTCCCCAATCCCCCTGAGGCACCCCTTGACTTATGTCCTATTCTTTCACTACCATTCCAAAAAAAAATTGACAGTTTTATTAATTCTTCTTCCTCCAATTTCATTTCTTGCAATAGCAGGATTGTCAGTTGTTCATTTTTTAGCAAATCCTTAACTGAGAGGGATTTTGAGGGTCCTCCCATACCCCTTATATTCCATGAAATAACATACATCATTTGGGGGTCAAAGTTAATTTTGATCCCCCCTTTTTTGTTCCTTCTACTCCTTTTGATCCAGTTACTTTGAGAATGTATGAGATCTAAGGTTAGCTCCCTAACTTCTTATTTTTCTTTTCTTCTGCTTCTCTAAGATCCTTCTTAGAGTGTTGGCCTTTCTTTTTAACATGACTCCCTACATCCTAACTGGTGTTCTCCTCACTACCTTGTTGTTCCTTGGACATATTCCTGGTGACAATTTTCCAAGATCCCTCTTCAGTCTCTTTCTTCCCCCTTACTTGAGATGTTTACTGAGCCAACTGACATAATACTAGGCCTCCTTCTTGGATGAGCATCAGAGATGCATGCTTCTCATTATCATTTGCTTTAACTACTTTATCTTGTATGTCCCCTTCTTCCATAGGTTCTTCCTCAAGTAGTCCTTCATCTTCTCCCACTTGATTCACCTATGGATCTAGTTGGGTATCCTTAGATGTTTGAAGAACCCAAAATGGATTTTTTGAAGTTGATGGACCCTCATTGCTCTACGATTTCCTATTATTAACTTGTCCTTTTTTATTCCCTCACTTTTTCTGGGTTTGTCATTGATCCGGTTGATCTCTTTGACCCAATTGGAGTTTTTCTGGAACTTCAGGTTGTGCTTTCTTACATTCCCTGGTGAAATGGTCGTACTCGTGACTGATCTTGCACTTAAAAGGGATTTTTTCATAATCCAGTATCTAACAATTCTTCTAGTTCCCCGTTGTTAAGAAGATTTCGGCTAGGATACCCTTCTCAAGTTCCACTTAAACACAAATCTTGGTGCAAGCGAGTTGTCCACCCTTGGGCTCCGCCTGATCTATGTATTTACCAACTCCATTCCCAATTCCCTAAGACAATCATCATTCCAGCCGAGGGAGCCTCACCCAAACTGAGATCATAATGGGAATTTCCTCAGCGAAATCAAAGTCCAAAGACCATCGATTCAAATGCATTCCTCTGCTTTCGAATAAATATGGGCCATTTCGGAAGATGATCCCTTTATCTTCCTTGTATTCAATCAAGAAGGTAAAAAAACCATTTCCTACCGCAAGATTTCCCAAATTTCCTTTGATCTTGTCTTTCTAGTTTTTCTCGGTTGAATATTTCATCGACTTGGGGGAAGGCTACATTCCTGTGAAATTCCCAACAAGGGCCTGATCTGAATAAGCAAGGAACAATCTACAAAAAATCAGAGGCATTATCTCTGAGGGAATTGACTCCAACCTTCTGACAAACTTTGAAGAATTCCCTCTTGGGGAGAGGGAGAGACCCCCTCCGAGGGAGCCATTTCTAGAAGCTGTGAGGGAGCAGTCGGACTCAAGTCGCAGCATAGCTAGTGTTGCAGAGTGATCACGACAATATAGGAAGAGGTAAGGTTTCGAGTATTTATCTTAACAATTTATCACTCGTTTATTTTTTCCTTTATTAGTATGATATTTATTTTAATGAAATAGTATTTATTATAGATTATGTATTGGTGAACTTATATCAAACTTATATATATGAAATTGCATGCAAAACAATTTACTTGAAAAAGAATGCAAGGCATTTTTATAAATTACGAATTTAGTATGGTTGGAACTAAGATTGTAAAATTATGATAAATATGTTTCTATTACTTACATAGTTCATTCGTATTCAATCTAACTTAATTAGTAAAATATTTCAATACTCACAAGGAAAAAATAATTCAAGATAAAATAATTTAGTTTGTTCTTAATAAAACGAAAAGGTGTAACTCATTCAAATTTTAATATAAATTATTATTAATAAATAATTAATTAGAACACAATTTAACCAATTCAATATTGGTTTATAAAATTAAATCTATTGTTAAATTTAAAAAACTTAAGTCAAAATGTTTTATAATTAATTTAGATTTAATATAGCTTTAAAAATTATATTTTTATAAAAGTTAATTTATTACTGAAGTTATGAGATTTTCAAGCAATTTAAATTTAATATTTATAACAACTCTTACCAATTTAAATTAGAAATTTTTCTCACTAAAGATGAGGATCAAGAAATGTAAAATAAGGCTCGTGAAGTTACTTGTAGTTGGGGATTATCTCTATTGGAAGTTCTCCCTTAAAGAGGCAAGTGAACATTTTTTCTAGTAATAAAGTTATAACAATTTGGTGCTATTTTGGTTCTTTATTTCTTATTGTAGTGGTTTAAATTTAACTCTTTTTAATAATAAATATGAGTTAAATAGTACATAAATGATATTATATTAGATTTAAGCTTTTGACAAATAATATATTTGATTATTTCTTAATGAACAACTCAAAAAATATTATTGTTTCCACATATTTAAATATCACGAGATAGTCACTAAAAATCATGTTTTCACATTTCTCATAGCTAATATTACATCATGTTCACAATGATAAAGACATGTCTACTTTAAATAATTTACTTATAAATACATAAAAATATATTTATTTTACATAATCTAAATAGGAAAGAAAAATACATCACCAAGTCTATTTGACAAAGTCAAACAAATGCCTCTTAATCACCATCACATTATTTATCATTTAATTCTTAGCCATAAAATATTTATTAATTCAACTTTTATTTATAATTACCATTGAAAAGAAAATTCAAAAGTGTTCCATTATCCATGAAGAAAAAAATTAAAACCTCTCATGCATCCAAGTAAGCCCATTTGTTTCTCTTATGGTCCATAAAAAGAGGTAATCAACATTTTATACATGCACAAGACCTCCTTTTAGTTTACATAATGTTGCAAGAACTGTAATTTAAATATCGTAAACATGACTCTACCTCTAATGTCAAGAATTTAATCTTACATATTAATACACAATTTTTTCATTATTAAATTCATTATAGAGTTATCACTACATGATAATTTATATTGATTTTGAACTAAACAAGAAGAAAAAACATGTGAATTGATTAATAAACCAATAAGTATCTAAATCAAGATTAAATCTTCAATGTTACCCCGATCGGGGCGAAGAAAAGGACATGATGCGGAAAAATGATGGCAAGCAGGACGTGGAAGCCCAAGCCACCTCCTGAATTAATCAGCCTCAGGTATGCAGAGCCGGCATGCAGAGGTGGTCGAAAACCGAGGTGTGGAGGAGAAGGAATAATGGCGAGAGCAGGGGAGAATGATGGAGAAGTTGGGACGGAGAAGTGTAGGATAGGTAACGGTAACTATTTAGGAGCCAGCAAACATAAAGCAGAAGACAATCAGAGCATTAGAAAATTGGTGAGGGCGGAGAATAATAGTAAAAGAAAATCGGGTATCTGACTCAGGAAAGGGCAGGAGACAATGGCGGAGAGAAGAAGGAGGGTAGGAGAAAATACAAATGAGAAAGGGAGCCAAATGGGACAGGACAAAGATAAGAAGGAACCTCGAAATGATAAGGAGCAAGATAGGCTAAGAACTGAGGTGCGAGGTCATCCCCAGGAAGCTGAAAAACATATGCCAACCAATGGAAGAGCATGGAGGGCGAATAATCAAGAGAAGGAACAGCCAGAAGAAGAAGAAGGTCAAGGAGAGGGAGTAATGGAAGATGACAGAGAAGATCAGAAGGGAAAGGCGACGGTTGAGGTAGGGCAAGGTAGCCAGAGCACCAACAGAGGAAGACCCTCCTGTAGAAGCAAAGGTAGAGGTCGCAGAGGCCAGGGAAGAAGCTGGTAAGATGATGCTTGTGAAGCCGAGATGCAGCAAACAACCTGCCAGAAACGAGGATGAAGAACAACTAAGCAGATGGCTCAGGATGCGGAAAAGGCGTATAATGAAGGTACGAATGAGGAAATCAGAAGAATTATCCAGGAGTTGGAGAACGATGTGTTGCAGGAAGCCTTTGACCCTAAAATGGAGGACTGGAGCATCCTTCTACCTGACCCAGGAAACACAAGGAGTTGGTTATCCTTGTATAAACAAGCACTGCATGTCTACTGGGTAGTGAAAAGGTTAATAGCAAAAGCCATGGAACAGGTAGTAGTAGAGATGACTGAAATGGCTCAAGGAATCCCCAATCTAAGAAGGGAGATGAATAATCTACATGTTTCTATCCAGATGTAGGATATCAGGCTCGAGGGAATTCAAACGATGCTGAAAAAGATAACTAATGGGTAGCGCAAGGAGGGAATCAAGACGGAGGTCATGGTAGACTGAGTCCTTATATTTTGTCTTCAATTTAATCCTTTTGTCAATCATTAGGAGAACCTGTTTTTTGAAAATGCTCCTGAACTGTTATAAGGATATATGAAAGTAGAATTATAATGCTGAATGTAGGTAGAATCATAATGCCATAAGTAAGTAGAGTAAGATACTTATTGAAGACCTGGTGGTGTATGTTTTCATACTTTGAATTGTTATTCCCAGACTAATAGGGATCAACAGACCCGGTTTCCCCTCGGGGCGGGTTGAGATCACCTTCTGCATGTACATATTTTTCTTAATTGCCTATAATAGAATAGATCATACTGTAGTTTACAAAAAAAAAGATTAAATCTTCAATGTTATTTCTAAATTCACTATTTCCTTTTCATTTTCCTATTTGAAAAATGATTGTGATCTTGAATCCTTATTATCATAGATATTGTACGCAATTGGAAATACTTAGTTTTAAGTGTAAAAATGTTTCCACTGCAAAAAATCGTGTAAAAATGTTTGTGAATCTTACCAATTATATTATAAAATTCCAACAAGACGAATAAAAAAATAATATAATTAGCGAAATAAAGAAAATAAAAACATACAACAATAGTATAAATGATGAAATAACACAAGTACATATCACTCTCCATTGTTATCACCCTGATTATCTTCCTTGCTTGGCATGATAACACTTTTTTTCTCAAAAATATTTTTTGATCTAGGGTCGTGTCTTAATATGAACCACCAATCTTTATCCAACACATATGGGTAAAAAACACATGTTTGCAATGTTGTGAGAAAACATAAGGTTCCCTAGCTTCATGCCACATCTTTCTAAAGTTAATAGATATCAGCCCACTATCATGATCTTCCTTTACATTAATCTGACCAAAGGTGTCCCACCACTTGCACCTAAAAATAACACATTGGAACGAAGAGAAGTCCACTTGAATGATCTCTTGTATCTTTACAACATAACCTAATGTTCCCTTCATTAGGTTTTGATCGGGTGGCTAACATGACTAGATTGTCTGAACTCAACTTCCACTCCATAGTCTTGTGTCATGCATCCATCATCAGCATCCTCCATGTGAAAATGATGTCCATATGCCTAGATAGATGGAAACAAGTGCACCTATAAAAAAGTGAAAAAATCACAATGTCATGTGTCTAATAACCCAAACATAATTACAAATATAACATATATATAGATGTTACAATTTAAAGGTGTGGTATGAAGTTAAAATTGTACAGAAATATATTATACTTACTGAGTTGTTGCACCCAATTCCTATGTTTAGCGCATCCTCTCTAGCACATGGATAACAACCAGATGCATTGTATTTCTCTCTAACTTGATCAAAAACCCAACTATTAGGGAATGTCATTGGCATATTTTATTTTAAATGATCAAGATAAGGCACACTTCTACCATTCAATTGTTTGGATTATTTCCTGTCACTGTCCCATTTCCTCCTCTTTTATTCGTACAATGTGACCCCCGATTGTGTTGCTTCCATATTTGTAAAGAATGAATTTGTTGATGGCTTCAATTTTTTTAATTCGCTGATAAAATCAAACTACTATATATATATATATATATATATATATATATATATTATATATATATTATATATATATATATATATATATATATATATGAATTAATATGAAGTTCAGTGTGAATAGTTATTTTGTAGTAATTTGACAAATGATAAGCCTGCACTTACTCTTTATCATGCGCCTTTTTCTATTCGTTTCAAGAAGCTCCCCTTCTCTTTTGTCTTTATCCCTTTCGTCATCCCAAATTGTTGCACCTAATGTGTTGTTGATATGCTTGATGTACTCACTAGCATAATAGAAATACTCATATGATATATACCCCTCTGCCATAGACCCTTCAATTTTTTCCCTTTGTTGAAAAAAACCTTTCAATTTCTTCTTGTACCTCTCTTCAGAAGAACATGAAATGATAAGAAACCACCCCAACTAATTCAACCTCATCTACTAGGTGAATTAGAAGATTAACTTGCAAGTCCATGAAACTTGTCGACAGTTCCTTTTCAAACATACAAATAATCTCAAATATCTCTTGACGCCATCGTGGAATGCTAGTCATATGAATCTCCTTTGATGTGATCCAGTGTACAAATGCAGATAATTTAGATATGGCACATCATAGGTCTTGGGGGAAGCCATGGTTCAGAGACCCATGCATGAGCAGAGGATAATGACACTACACAATAAATAGTACGTTATACAAAAATTAACTATAAAATATCCCATTAAATAAAATTTAAAAACAATAATAATAAATCATGTGTTTGAAATATGTACTCTTAGAAGGTTCAAATGATCATGTGATTTCAACCCCGACAAACAATCTTCCATAGTGAAGTAACGCCATAGTGAATACCCATATAAAGAAAGCACCCTCACACTCATTATAACTTCCTTTGCCAAAGAAAAATCATCTTTCTTTAAAATCCATGGGACATCACCTTCTTTGAAATATTAAGAGGGACCAACCTCTCCTCTAGTTTCTTGTCTTGGCCAATGTTTCTTTTTAGTTTTTAAAGAAATAAGATCTCTCCTAACAGCCAATGTGTCAATTTTTTTCAATGATATGTGCCTCGATAAAGAAGTTGAAACATTTTTAAATATATGCACAAGATATAGTAAGTGGGAAATATTAAGGTGTTCCCAATATGGGAGCTCATAAAAGATAGATTTACTTTTCATCCCAATGTAAAATTTCTCGACATAGGTGTCGAATAATTCTAGATCATCGAACATAGGCTCCCCATTTGAATCGAACATTTCTGCAAAATCCTTGTCCTTCTCTCTCTCATATGCTCTAAGCCATTCAGCTGGTGTCATTATTACAAGCCTTTGGGTTCTCTTTGGTTTACCATTGATAGTGGAAGTTTCTCTTCTGTAAGGGGGGTTCTTCTGGGAGGAATACCCTAGATAAGTCATACACTGGATTTCATAGGTGTTTGGATCACCTAGCATTCAGAGAAGGTCCACAACATTTACATCCATGATATCCTTTTGTTATAAGACTTGCGAAATTATTATATACAAGCCAGCACGTTAGGGACCATGAAGGTTAGAACAATTACAGCAAATTAAATCAATATGTGAAACAATATTGTTATGTATATAAACAAATCAATAAAAATGTAATTTACCAGAGCAGACTCCTAATCCTGGATAATCATGTACGGTGTAAAGCACATATGCCATACAATGTAAAATTCATCTCTGTTGTGATGAGTCTTGATACATCGTACACATGTATCCCTTCTCATAATTTCTTTAATTCATCTACTAATGGTTGTAAGTAGACATCCATATTCTTCACTTGTCTTCTACTAGGGACTATGAGAACCAACATAAGATTATCATTCTTCATGAACAACCATGGGGGGATATTGTTATTGATCACTACTATAGGCCAAACAGAATAGTTGGTGTTTTGGAGGGAATATGGCTTGACGTCATCCATGGCTTTGCTAAGTCATAGGATTCATACTTCATCCTTGAATTTTTCAAGCCATGTATCCTCTATATGCTTCATGGTTATTGACTTTGTTGGAATTCGCATAACTCCTGACTCACTTTTATGTGAGGCATTCCATCCCTGTAGCATAGCTAATTCTTTGCAATGAAAGATTCTTTGAATCCTTGGGATTATATGCATGTGCCTCAATATATTATGAGGAGGACCATGTGATTTACCTTTCTTCGGTACCTATAATTCCCACATTTCGTTCATATCCCTTTTTCTGCATATTCTCCTCTATATAGAATACAATCATTCGGACTTGCATGATATGATATGTACTCAACACCCAACATTTTAAACAATTGCTTTGCCTCTTCGCAACTACCAGGCAAGACATTATCACTCGGAAGAACCTTATCTTTGAATAGCCTACAGTTGATGGGGAATATAATTGTACAATGTCAATATTTAACATTCATAAAATCGACCATTTTTAATGTTGATTGAGTGACAAGAATTCTCAAAACATAAGGGACTTGATCGATCATGCAACTGAATTTCCTCAATATTGTCAAGGGACATGCATTTGACATGCCAAAATTTGTTTTCAAGTTGCAAAGAAACATTTTTGTCCCTACCTGAGTAGACTTTAACTTGTCGCTAGGTCAAAAGAGAGGGGTGGTGGAAGCATATTTCAGGCTTTCGAATAAGGTATCAATGATATGAGCATAAATCCCTACCTCCTTATCTTATAATGCATTTAACAACATTACCTCCATGGCAGTCATATCCCGTAAGTAATCATCCATACCAACCTCTATTTGATTGCCTCTATTTCCAACTTTTGATGAAGAAGTACTAATGTTGTAGTAATTCCTAATTGGTGAATTTGGCCATAGTGGGAATTGAATAGGTGGTTGATTCAACCATTATTTGTATGATTCTTCTTTGAGTTTTTCTCTTAATGCAACCTTCTCTCAAGTTGACATTGTAGTGGGGTGCACCAGAAGATGGTAGGTGGGTCGCTCATCACCACTAGAATCTTAATTTCAAAAAATATTGAACATCATTAGTACAATATCCATGATATTAATAAGCACATTAATGTAATTGGTTTGTTGAAATTACATTATACCAAACAATTATTATCATTGTTGATCTAGGATTGTGGCTAGAGGATGCCATGTTCCAATTGGTAGAGTGTATAGGTTGTCCATTTTTATTTATCAACGTTTGCAATATGTTTCTCCTAATTACAGCTTCCGACATTCTTGAAATGGAAAAATATTTTCTGCATCTGAACTCAATTATGAATCATAATCTTGCAAATTTGGATATTTTTTTATTCATGACATGGATTAAAAAAAATCAATTGGATAATCGAAATATAAATAAAATTTGAACTTACTAGAGGTGGAAAGGGATAACTTCATGAAGGACTTTGATCAACAATATGGAATGAGCTAGAATTTGAAGAATTGTCCATTTGATATTATTGAGATTTTGTCTATGCATTTGTGAAAAACCAGAAATAAAATTTTTGGTGCATATCTAAAATTAATCTCAAGAATCATACAACCACATTATAAATTTAAATATAATTTTCAAACCATATTTCAAGAATAAGGCGACTTTAAGTGAATAATGTATATTGTGAACTACTATAATTCATGTGGATGCATCATAAAGGGTAATTTGATATTAATATGTCATTTTATGTGAAAATAAAATTTCAGGTAGCTTTTAAGTTTTAAATGATTATCATCGGCTGGAATATTAGAAGATTGAATAGTAAAGGAAAACAGAGGTATATGAAAGAGAAATTGAAAAAAGAAAAACCGAGTATTATGATTCTTCAGGAAACGAAAGTTTCAGTATAGCAGTTGGAAGAAATAATTAATAAAAATAAGCTCCAATACGAAGTTATGGGGCAAGATGCTATTGGATCTGCGGGAGGAATTGCTATTTTATGGAACCCAAATGACATAATCCTAGAAGGCTGGACCAGTATGACCAAAATCCTTACAGGCATTGGTAGAATAGTAGGAACGAAAGAAAAGGTAGTCATTTCAGGGGTTTATGGCCCACATACCCCGGGAGAGAAAGAAAGCTTTATGCAAAACATGAAAGCAATTCGTAGAATTTATCCAGAGCCTGTGTGGGTTATAGGAGGCAATTTTAACCTAATTCGATCCCTAGAGGAGAAAAAGGGAGGGATAAGAAAAGCATATCAATACATGGAAATGTTCAATGACGTGATTGATGAATTAAGACTTGTAGACATTCAAACAATCAACGGAATATGTACCTGGAACAATAGGAGGGGGGGTAAGAATTAGATAGCTTCGAGACTTGATCGCTTCCTAGTTTCAGAACCTGTTATGAACAAGGATGTTTTCGTTGAAGCAAAGATCATGCCATGTCTTGGTTCTGACCATTGGCCTATCAGACTAGAGGTGGATATTAAAAGGAACTGTGGAAGGAGACCCTTCAGATTTGAAACCTTTTGGTTAAGGGACCTAGGATTCATAAAGAAGATGGAAGAATGGTGGACGCAGAGTTCAGTTCAGGGTAAAGGAAAGATGCATACATTCCAACTGAAACTTAAAGAATTTAAAGGGAGAATCAAGAAATGGAACAAGGAGGAGTTTGGTAACATTTTGGAGGAAAAACAAAAACTAGAAGGAGAAATTGAATCTCTGCAACATAAGATAATTACAGAAGGTAGGACAGAGGAAAGCATTAGAGAGGAAGGGATAATTCTTGGAAAACTCGAGGAAAGGGGAAAGCAAGAAGAAGTGCTGTGGAGACAGAAGTCAAGAATAAAATGGTTAAGGGAAGGGGAAAGAAACACAAAATTTTTCCATCTGGCAATGATTCAACACAGACAAAGAAACAAGATATTATCCATCAAAGACCAGAATGGCAAGAGAGTAGTTGAGCAAGAAGGGATTGAACAAGTGCTGGTGGAACATCACAAAGATATCCTAGCTGAGCCATTAGTAGACAGATCGGAAGCAATAAAGGAAATATGCTCAGCCATTCCCCGATTAGTTACAGATGACCAAAATAATGCTTTGATGAGAGCTGCCAACTTAGAGGAGATAGAAGAAATAGTAAAATCCATGAAAAAAGGTACAGCACCAGGTCCAGATGGCTTCACGATCGAATTCTTTCAAGCGGGATGGCATTTTCTGGGAAGATAAATCCTAGAATTGATAGAAGAATCTCGGATGAACCAGAAGGTATGGCCTGCTATTAACTCCACCTTCTATGCTTTGATTCCTAAGAATGATAATTTAGAAGATGCTAATGGGTTTAGACCCATAGCATTTTGTAATGTTATTTACAAGATAATAACAACCTTGATTGCTAAAAGACTGAAACCCCTGTTGGATAAGCTAATATCTACTGAACAAACGGGTTTTGTAGAAGGTAGGCAAATCCTTGATGGCCTAGTAGTAACCCAAGAGGTCATCCACTCTTTAAAAATGAAAAATCAAAATGGCATGATGATTAAACTAGACCTGTCGAAAGCCTATGATAGACTGAATTGGAAATACTTGGGAGAAGTCCTGGAAAGTTTTGGCTTCAGTAAGAGATGGGTAAAATGGATTCATAGTCTAATTTCAACCCCGAACTTCTCCATACTTGTTAATGGTACCCCCTCAAAAACTTTTAATGCGTCTAGAGGAATTAGACAGGGAGACCCATTATCTCCGTTTCTTTTCATATTGGCAGCAGAAGGCCTTGGTAGATATATTAAAAAATAACGGGCAGCGAACAAAATCAAGGGCTTGAAGCTATGGGGTAATGAGCTGCCTCTAACTCATCAGCAATTTGCTGATGATATTATGCTATTCGGGGAACCAACTGTAAAAGAAGTGAGACAGCTGAAGAAGATTTTGGACCTATTTACTGAAGCCTCCGGACTGGAAATTAATAGAGACAAATCCTGTGTATTTATATTCAACACGGTGGAACAGATTAAAACTCATCTCATAAGATTGTTGGGATTTAAAAGAGGAGAGTTGCCTACGAAATACTTGGGGAATTTGCTGGACTTCACATCCAAAAGATTGAAAAACTGGCAAGGAGTCTTGGACAAATTGAGAAACAGAGTTGCGAACTGGGCTTTTAGAACTCTGAATATGGCAGGGAGGATAGTGCTGGTGAAATCAGTCCTCCAAGCTATTCCCATATATCCTCTGTCGATAATGGCGGCCCCTTTAGGAATTTGTTCAAAAATTAGAGAAATCATGAGAAAGTTCATTTGGGGAGGGGCGAATCATCAGAAAAAATGGGCCCTTGTTTCTTGGAAACACCTTACAGAGAGGAAGGAAAAAGGAGGATTGGGTTTATGAGACCCGGAAAAACTCAACAAAGTGTTAGGAGCAAAGCTCTGGTGGTGTTGGCTAAGGGAGGGTAATGATCTATGGAAAGCCATTTGGAGACTCAAATACAATATGCCAGACACAACAGTTGACATTTTAAGACAGAGGGAAACCCCCAAGTGTTCAACAATCTGGGATCTAGCTCGACAGAACAGAGATATTGTTGAAAACCATATTTTCTGGGAAGTTCGAGGTGGAGGGGAAGCCAATTTCTGGGAGGAAAAATGGCAGCAGAAGGAAAAAATGAACAGAATTCAAACGGTCCAACAGCTACAGGAAAAAATAGGGGGAAATCGAAACTGTGTCAAAGATTATTGGAAAGATAATGAATTGGATGGAATCTAGAGAAAATGGATAGATCCAATTGAATGGGATTGCGATCTAAACCAAGAGCAACAAGAAGCATATATGAAAGAGGTGGAATCCAGGAAAATTAAAGCTCGCACGGGAAGGGACATTCTTAGATGGGGGAACTCCATGAAAGGTTCTTTCACCGTCAAAGAGGCATACTATTTATCAGACACACAGGCTACGGATGAGGAGAATCTTGAATGGAAAACTATATGGGGAAGTAAATGATGGCCGAAAGTCTCCTTATTCATATGGCTTGTAGCTAAGAACAAGATTCTAACTTGGGACAGAATTAAAAAAAAGGATTCAGCGGACCTTCAAGATGTTGTCTCTGTAAAAACGCAGAAGAGAACTGTAATCATCTCCTAATTAACTGCTTGTTCACTAAGAAAGTATGGATGGATATAAGAAAGATATTCTGTAAATCAGAGATAGGTCTCAGAGACATTAACGCAATCATTTTCTAATGGAATCAGGAGAAATTCCAATGTAAAGTTGTTAGCAGAGCTTGGGATCTTATTGCAGGCTTCGTACTATGGATGGTCTGGAAAGAAAGGAACCGTCGGATCTTCCAGGACAAAGCCAAAGACTCGGAAATTATATGGAAACGAGCGGTTAGTCTAATGAGGGAAACAATCTTGGTGGAGAAATGGGACGTGGAGGACTGGAAAGCGAACCACACAGAGGAGATGATCCTGAACATTTTGAACTTAAAGTATGAGATGGTTTATCATAAACATGGTAGCAGGCATAGTGAGCGAGTCCAAAACCCAGATAACTTTATCTACCCCAAAGATAACTTCATCAAATTAAATTTCGATGGAGCATCGAAAGGGAATCCAGGCAATGCTGGTTTCGGCGGCATTTTTCGCGATAGTAAGAAATAGGTAAGGTGGATTTATGCTGAATGGGGCGGGGGAATGACGAATAATGACGCGGAACTTTGGGAAATCCACGAGTGGCTGAGGATTGCAATCAGAAATGGTTATACAAGCCTGGAAATAGTTGGTGACTCTCAGATTGCGATTGAAATTTTGAAGAAACTTAGCAATGGAAGAGATTGGGAACGAATTACAAGCAGTTGGAGGACAGCCAGAATTGTCCAAGAGATAGCAGGTTTGCTAAGAAGGATTGATTACAAATTATTTTACCATGTTAGGCGGAATGGGAACCGCGCGGCCGACTTCTTGGCGAACTGGGGCTGTAAAGGACGAGACAGCATGGTAGACAGCCAATGGAAAACGATTTGTGCCAGTAGGGATTGGGTAGACTTGGCAACGATTTTAAATGAGGATCATGATCAAGCAACACGCAAGAATGTCAGAAGTAATGAGTTGGATAGGTGAATGGGACTGGAGATCCCGGTTAATGAATGCAGGTCAGTTTGGACAAAGGATTGCTTTGATGGGAATGCACCGAGTAGTTCACCGATGGCGTGCGTGGAAGAAATCTCAAGATCATCCCATCGTGAAATAATTAATGCATGCGATCGGAGAGGAGGATGGAGCGGCTTGTCAGATCTGCAGGCGGTAAACATTAATCCTGGAATGATGGCCAGGAGAGGCAACATCCCAGATAATAATTGGTGACAATGCATTGTCGATTTAGCCGCATACTTTGACGATCAAAAAGTTATAAAGATCCAGACGGGCAAGGAAAGGCCGCAGTTCTGCTTCTTTCCAATTCAGAGTGCGGAGGTCAGGACAGTAGCGAACCAGCGAGTCAGGATAGTTTTTCACCGGCACCAGAACATACCCCGTGGTATTACTAGAGTTAGCATGGAGACTAGGATGAAGTCTAGGGTAGCGGAGGAGCTGAATATCGCAGCGGACAAGAACAGGGAAAGGAAAGGCAAGGCTGCTGCGAAAGAGGAGTTCCTGACAGAAATTTTTGAGATTGAGGACGATTCTGAGGACACAGACCCCTGTCGCGAAACCTACAGGAAGTATAGAGCCCAGGACAGATCTACAGGCACTAGGAACCAGCAGTTGAAAGAGGATCAGCCAGCCTCGCCTGAGGAACGCGTAAGAAGATACGGCAGGAGAAGAAACGATAAGGGATCGGGAAGCAGGGCAGCCGCGGGTGGTATGAGGGGTCGGAGGTAGAGCAGGAATGCAAGTGACAAAGGCGAGAATTCCAAGCAGGAAACGGCACCAGCAAAAAAAACAAGAAGCTCGATAGAACAGAAAATTCACCAGGCTGAGAGAGCTTATCAGCAGAATACAAACCCAGAGATCAGAAGAATTATACAGCATCTAGAGGAGGAGTCTTTACAAGGCCAATCTGATGAAGAAATGGAGGATTAGGAATTCTTACTGTAGGACCCAAGCAACACCAGGGGCAGAATGTCTCTGTTCAAGCAATCTCTCCACATTTATTGGGTAATGAAAAGGTTATTGGCAAAAGCACTAGAGAAAATTGCTACTGAGATGGTGGAAATAGCGCAGGGAGGCCTTGAGATGCGTAGGGAGCTGAGGTTCATTCACATTGCTCTAGAAAGACAAGAGGAGAAACTGGATGAATTACAACAGCTTTTGAAGGGAGAACATCAGGGAGCAGACGGAGGAGCAAACCAGCAACCTGCAACTAAAGATGTCTGAGGAAAAGATATGTATATGAATATACATAATTTTGTTAAATATAGTTTCTTGCATGTTCTAGATAAGGGAATTGTCTCTATGCAGAATAGTAGGATTAGGAGTAATCAGGACTGTTTAGTTCATCTTGCCAAGATATTCAGACTTTGGGCTTTCTATTTTTGGTCGGCGCCTAAAAACTTTAGATGGTTTAAATACTCGGTTTCCCCATGCGGGCGAGTTATTTTGTTCTGGAACTATGTATTGTTTTATTTTCTATAAAGTAATAGAAAGAGTCTCACCTCAGCTTACAAAAAAAAAAAATCAGGTAGCTTTTAAAATCGATTGGTATGCTTATCAAAACAAAGTGCACTAATGTGTTTAAATAATACCATCATTGCAGCATTCAAATAATACCCGCACCGGTTTTTTGCATTCCAAAAAAAAGCATGTTATCATATCGGTGCTATTGTAAAAAAATGCACTGATATGTTTCAAAACGAAATAGCACTAGTATTCCCTTTTTTACAAAGTTTAGAAAATGAAAACAAATTCAACCATCTCAGTGATCTTATAGCAATTATAGCATCGATGCTTTTAAATACAATCTACACCATTGCGTTAAAAAAACTAATCACATTGTTTCGGGTTTTCGAAAAAAATAAATAAATAAATAAAAATTGTATCATGTCATTACATTAAAAAAATTTGAAGCCCCAACAATCTTAGTGTGTTTTTCATATAAACGCATCAATATGTTTGACTATCAAACGCACCACTATTTAGATAAATTGAAAAAAA